>CM076905.1:22301873-22466906 GCA_039519145.1 Kokia cookei
ATTAAATAAGTTGTGCAGATCAACTTTGGATCTTAAACCAATTTATTGAAAAACAACAAATTTCGTAAAATAAAAGATCAGTAATGATCAAAGTACAGTAGAAGGACTAAAGCATTAAAAAGTATATATTACAATGTCTTATTTTAAAATTTGACCAAAAATTACTTTGTGTTAATTTTTTTCCATTATTTTCTCTGTATATAAATCCTTTGGACTTTCTGTATTTCCTCAAAGAGAAAGAAGCGAAAAAACGAGTCAATCAGCGAAGCAGTAAAAAGAAAAGTAACGAAATGGCTGACGCTACGGGAAACGCCGGCGGTCAATTTGGAGATTTTCCGACGAGTCATACACAGTGGAGGTGAGATTTATTCAGTATAATATTTTTTGGAAATTTGTTCGAGGTGACGTCTAAGTATCGGCCTCCGATCATGCCGATCGGTCGTGGAGCCTACGGCATCGTTTGGTAAGCTCTTTACTATATATATATATATATATTTTTTTTTGCTCCTTGTTAATACTTTTTTTCTTGTTTGATGTTTGATTTATACATATATTTGGAATTTGAAGCTCGGTGTTGAATTCGGAGACAAACGAGATGGTTGCGGTAAAGAAAATCGCCAACGCTTTTGATAATCACATGGATGCTAAGCGTACGCTTCGTGAGATTAAACTCCTTCGACATTTAGATCGCGGAAAACGTAAGTTTTTTTCTTTTTCAAAATTTTCAGGTTTCTATTGTATAATTGTTAGCAGAAGCTAACAAAGAGTAAAAGAGCACAAAATTTAAAAGGTTTTTGAGGCTAATAAATTACTACTGGTCAACGAAATTGAAACCTTAATTCAAAGATTTAAAAACGTTGGCCAAAAAGTTCAAGGATTCCTTTCAGCAATTTTTGAATTTGAACTACTAATAGATTTAGTCCCTCCACTATGTTGAAATTTGAGATTTAGTCTTTAATTTAATTTGACATAATTCGATACTATTCTTAGAAGGTCCAATTTGATAACATCTGCTGTTAAGAGTATAATTGTAGTTTGATTGTAGTGTTAATAGTGCTAACAGATTCATGAAAATCTAACAGTGTTTCCAGTTTGGATTTATTAATAACATTATAAAAATTATAAGTTGAGGGTCAAATTATGTCAACTTGAAGTAAAGTGATTAAATCTCAATTTTTTAGCACATAATTGGACCTTTTAATTTCTATTTTGTTTAAAGTTAAATTGATTCTGAAGTAAAGATTTGGGCATGATGAACAGGTTATTGGGATCAGAGATGTGATTCCTCCGCCTATAAGGAGGGAATTTACTGATGTTTACATTGCGACTGAACTCATGGATACCGATCTTCACCAAATCATTCGCTCTAATCAGATTTTATCCGAGGAGCATTGCCAGGTATATTTTTTCATATTGCTCAACTCTTAATTTGTATCTTTTTCCCCAATGTTTTCAATAAACACCGGAGAAAAATGTAAAGAATCTCAGCTAAGTTCTATTTGTTTTGAAAGATATAATGTTTGTGTATATAAGTGCGTGCATGTTGATTTTATTTCATTTTATTGTGTGGTATGCAGTATTTCTTGTATCAAATTCTTCGAGGACTGAAGTACATACATTCTGCCAATGTCATTCATAGAGATTTGAAACCCAGCAACCTCTTGCTGAATGCTAATTGTGACCTTAAGATTTGCGACTTCGGTCTTGCTTCGACCAACTGCTGAGAACGAGTTTATGACTGAATATGTTGTCACGAGGTGGTATCGGGCACCGGAGTTATTGCTAAACTCTTCAGACTACACTGCTGCCATAGATGTCTGGTCCGTTGGTTGCATCTTCATGGAGCTCATGAATAAGAAGCCTCTATTTCCGGGCAAAGATCAAGTACATCAAATGCGTTTATTAACTGAGGTAAGTTGAGTAGGAGCTACCAATACCATTCTTAATAACATGGTCTAGATTTACACTAATTGCAATAAGGGGAAAGATTGATCAATGAGGAATCTTTGAAATAATCTCCAACACAAGATACATGTTATAACTAATTCTCTGATTGGGATTTCATGCTAATAATACCTTTGATTAGCTCAGCATTCTACACTTCTAAAGTTTGGGTTTTATACTTTAAACAAAATACTTGTAGCTGAAGGTGCCTCGCTGACTTTTATAAATTTGCATTCTTTAATGTGGGCTGGGATTTAAATTTGAGGCCTTTATGATTTTGTTATTTCTTTCCTTGGATAATGACTTAACAATGCCTTGATTTATAGCTGCTTGGCACACCTACCGAATCCGATCTTGGATTTCTCCGGAATGAGGATGCAAGGAGAGATATCAGGCAGCTCCCTGCACATCCGCGCCAATCACTAGCAGAAGTTTTCCCACATGTTAATCCATTGGCCATTGATCTCATTGACAGAATGTTTACATTTGATCCGACCAGAAGGATTACTGGTAAGTGCTACATTTACAGTCAGGCTTTTATTAATTCATGAATTTAATTTATTAACTACAATTATTTGACCTTTTTTATAGAAGAAAATGATCTCTGTTTGATAATCTTTATGAAACTGAAAACCATCCTGTATTATGCGATCTTATAGCTGAGACGAATTACGCAATTCTTATACTTGTTTATATACAGTTGAAGAGGCATTGGCACATCCTTACCTTGAAAGATTACACGACATATCTGATGAACCGGTCTGCCCCGAATCGTTTTCTTTCGACTTTGAGCAGCAACCGTTGGGAGAAGAACAGATGAAGGACATGATTTACCAAGAGGCCTTGGGGCCTAAATCCAACTTATGCTTTATAACAAAATATAGTTCTATCTTCCAAATCCGTCATAGGCAGGTGGAATGCGGATTGGGAGATCCTTTTTGCCTCTGCCATAATCTTCGACGTGGCCCGTGACTGCCATTGATGTTAGGCTTTCACGATATCAGTCCACTTGATTAATTTATGTTTATTTCCTGATGTGCATTTATATGTTATTTGTTTGATATCTTGTGCATGCATGACATGCATTTTTATATAGTGACCTAGCAAAAGGTCCTGTTGTAACAAACTAGCAATGAAAATTGACATTATTTGTATAATTTTTGTCCATCAAATGCATTTTTTTTTTGAGTGTTTAACTTAAAAGTTGATATGCTGTTGAATAACTTTGACATACAACATCAAGACTCCAAAGGACAACCCCTGCCTTTTTCTTTTATTTAGTATTGGATTCGATAGAAAATTTTCACTACATAGAACCTTCGGAATTCGTATGGCTAGGTGTGCTGAAACCAAAAGTGTATGTATGACTGCAATTGAGCCTTATCTTACTGAAACTCGAGTGTGTGTCAGATATAAATACGAGTCCAACTTAAGCATGTTTATATTCTTTTTAAGTTTTTCCCTGCATGTGAAAGTGTAAGATTCAATATGAATATCAATAACAAATATTTCAAGATAAACGAAGAGTACGAGCAACGCAAGTCATCTTCCTACATTTTCTATTGTTCCCGGCATTCAGGAAGGATTCATTTTTCATTTGGCCGTCTCGGTGAAATCTCATTCTGACTCGAAAACTTAACCTAATTAATCTAAATATGAACCCAACTAACTCAAGTTGACTATAAAAAGTTAGGATCTAAATAAAAAATGACAAAAAAAAAAAGTAATATCACAAACTCAAAATAACTCTTTTAACATAAAACAACTTGAATTATGGATGATCTTACCCAAAATACTAGACAGATGGCTTAAATTACTTAAACTCGAAAAAATCCGAACTTAAAATAACTCGAACCTAATTTTTTTTTATTTTTTTTGCTCGAATATTATTTTTCATACATTTGAACATGAATATAAAAATAGCATTTAATAAACTCGTGTTTATTTCCAAATATTAGTTGACGTCCAGAGGCGAAATTAAGGGGTTGGCAAGGCCCGCGCCCCTAAAATGAATTTTATTTCATTTAGATTTTTTAAATTTTTTAATATTTTAAATTAATAAAAATAAAATTGTATTTAGGCCTCCCTAAAAATATAAAAATTTAATTTAAATCTTTAAAAATTAAAATATAAATTATTAAAATAAAAAAATTAATTTTTACTATCATAAAAATTATAATTAAAAAAAAAATTTAATTTCGCCTTTGACATCACATGGGAAGAAGGGGGACTCCCCTCGGAACTTGGCATAATAAATATAGCACGTTTTTCATATCATTGGTCTCCGTATAAGACACAGAAAAATTCATCATGTGATGCCCTGATAAGCTTATAATTTTGACCATTATTCTACTAATTAACTACTGACATACAGGAATTTCAGAAAAACAAAAACTACTGACAAATAGGGTAAAAAGATTCGATTAAAACCAAATTAAGATAATTCAATTAATTCGATTTGTTTAGTTCGGTTTTAGTTTTGAAGTTGATTAAAACTTATTAAATCAGTTGGTTGTCAATTTTTAGATCAATAATTAAATCAATCATGAATTACGGTATATAATATTTATAATATGAGTGGAAAAAATTATATGAAAAATATATTTATAAGAAAAAATTCATCAATTAGAATTAGAATTGGAATGTTATTAATTTTAAATTTGATCCTTAAATATTTGATGGATTTATTTTTAATTGTTTTATTTAAAATTTTCATAATATTAAAATAAAAAAATATAACATTTTCTAAAATGATTTTTAAGTTATTTCCTAATTAAATTTATGTGAAGGGTTGTATAGTAATATGAATAGGCTTATATTTAAAAAAAAAAAAAAGAAGAAGATAAATTACATTAAACCAATTACATAAGTACATGAAAATATTGAGAATTAAATTTTTAAAAATTAAGATTAAATTAATATAATGTGTAAATATTAAACGATAAATTTCCATAAAACTAAGAAATTTTAACTAGGTTGTTTCTCCTTAATGGAAAAAGAAAAAGCATCCGATGGTAAAAAAAACCTAGAGATTCTGAGCCAATTAACTTACATATGAAAACCGATTTTTTAAATTTAAATTTAATTATAAAATGGACCCTCAAATTATGTGACTCTTCTCACTTAAGTAATTAATTTTTTTCATCAAAAGTGATCATTTTACTATCAATTTTGTCTCATTTTCCCCCCAAGTCTTGATACCAGCCATAAATGTCACTGTGTCAACTTTTTATTGAATGTTGTACATTTTTGGAAATGAGATGAATTTGATAATTAAGAGGCCAACTTTGGACCGAAAAAAAAAACTTTAAAATACTTAAATGGGAAAGTCAGTAGAGCTTGGGGGACAATTTTGTAGTTATTCCTCTGAAGGGGACGCTTAGTAGTAGCCATGGAGGCTTTGGACATTGTTTACCATGGAACATCCCCCAACAACATTCAGTAAGCTTGCTCCGGACCAAATATTATTCTGACATTCGAAAACTTTGAGTCTCTTAGCTTCATTTTTGTAGGTGAAATACATGGCAAACTCGAGTTGTGACACTCCCTCGAATTTCTATCAGGGAAACAGATCCTGAATGTCAAGGATATCAGCAAGCACGCCGGCTGCAGTAGTATCATTCCCGGCTCCCGCGCCTTGAATAACTAAGGGTTGTTCACTATAGCATCGACTATATATTTCGAGCTGCAATTGCATCCAGTGAAATGTATTTCAACTTCATATCTAATAACTTGGAAATAGGAGCAAAGTAGGGTCTCCGATATTTCAGAAATTATCGATCACGGAGATCAGAATTTTGAAGTTGAAGGAACCAATACAAGATAAAGAAAAAGGCAAGCTTACCACATTGTCACTTCCCCTCAATCTTCCCAAAGCCGAATTCTTAGGAAGTTCTTGAATCCCGACGTCGCACCTAAAAGCAGAAACAAGGTCAAGGAACCATTAGATTAGAAGTAAGTTTCAGGACGGAAACATAACTGATGGTCACAGTAATCAAGTCCGATTTAAGGATATTTAAACAGACATTAGCGGAAGAAGACTGGTTAGATTTAGCAAACATTATCAACACTGTAAATGAACCTACATTTAGTCCTCTACACATTTCAATTTGGGAAGTGTTTTGATGTTTGCAGCAGTATAAGACTATATGGTTATGTGTGAGATATCATAATCAATGTGAGACCTAAGATATGAAGAACAAATCTCGAAAACTTTTTAAATCTGCAGGTGTTTGTCCATCCATCAAGATGTGCTCCAAATGAATGCAAATCAACATTTCTATCGGTGTTTTAAAAGGAGTGACATGAATATGCAAATACCTTGCGCCTTCTATCACGCAGACATAACGGAGGACATTCCCATTGAGTGAAGCTTTTTTAACTCTCTCTTCGATATTGTTATCAAGCTTTACAACACCACCATTCAAAAAGTCTTCAACAGACATCTTACTAGGTCCCATTTCTTCGGGATACAAGCTCTCAATCTACCAAAAATAAAAGAAGATCAAATCATCAAAACAACTTAAAACGAATTGGAAATTGATAAAGGGAGCCAACTTGAGTACAAGACCATGAGAAACCGAAGACTTTAATGGATTCAGGATAACACCACTAAAAATCAATAAATTTCTATGAAATAATCAATGTTAAAAGTTGTAGTAATTAGAATTCTTTTTTCACAGTCTGTCATACCATTCAAAAGAAAGATGTTAATTGGACATTCTCGCAAGATTTGCAAAATATTAACCCGCATAACGTTTAATACCCAATGGATATAATTATCAGCCAAGAGAAAAAGGGGTATGGTTATTATAACTTCAAAGCAATAGATAGTTCCGGTACTAACCTTTATGCTACCTAAGTCAATGCGCTTCCCGAGAAGTCGGGCAAGGATCAAAGCCTGTTTCAGAAAACTGAAACTAAATGACACATACTTGAAGCAATAATTAAAATTCCATAGTAACAAAATCAAATTCACTGCAGAACATCGATGCAAGTATGAAAGTCCATTTCATCACTTCTAAATAAAATATGTGATGATGGATAGTCACTAATTCCAACTATAATCCATGAGTCCAAGTATAAATCGATTTATGCATTAATGGTTCCAGCCATTAGCAGAATTTATATGTTTAGGCAGACCGAGTCATAGTAGTTTTCCTATGCAAAAGACAACAATGGCTATTTAGCATTTATGCCTATGTTATATATATTTTACGCATTTCTATTATCATCGAACAGTAAACATCCAAATTGTTCTCAAGTTTACCGTGCAAAAGTTACAAATACTTCGACGGTTTATATTGATAAATGCAATTCATGCAATTTATATTTGAGTCATCGAGAACATGGGAACATATTCATATTTGAACCTTCCTGGCAACATCCATTCCACTGAGGTCATCTCGCGGATCTGCAATGACAAGATTAAGCAATAACATTACATTTATATCAACTCTAAAAGATCTTGTAGGATCATACTTTCTATAAAATAACATGGGTTGAATAGAAGATCCAAACTTTTAAAGGGAGCAAACGAATCATGCATAGTGAAAAGACGGCGAATTTATTTTTATAAATACCTGGTTCAGTGTATCCTAAGCATTTAGCGGACTTAACGACTTGGCTCAATGGTTTGCCATCTTCAACCTCACTCATTACATAACCCAATGTACCTGTTGATATGAAATTTATATATAATACAGGCAAATCAAAACTAAAAATGTATGCAATTGATAACACAATAGGAAACCAAGAGTCGACCCACAAATCTAACAGTATAAATTCATCTCAATGCATTGACAAATTTGTACCGCTTAAACTTCCAACAATACGGTGGATGGGGTCTCCAGACGAAATTATGCGATTTATTGATGATATGACTGGAATACCAGCACCAACCTAACAAACAACAAAAACTAAATCAGTAGAAAAAGCTTGAAGCATTGCAGTGCAGTGCAGTTATATCAAACTGCATCTGCACAGCACAGCACGTAAAGCAAAAAATATTTTAAGGAAATCATTTCAACTTCACTTACAGTTGACTCGTGCCGAATGTGGCGAGGATGTGAAACCAATTTGTCATAATCCTCCTGCAGAACGAGGGAAAAAAACATCATAACAATTTAGACAAGCAGCAAGGTATAGATGTGAAAATCATACATATATATAGAGAAAACGTTAACGACAGAATGAAAATCAATCGAACTGATTCAAGTATGCTAATGAAGCTGAGCTTCTTACCAGTGTTGATGTAAGAGGTTTTTTATTTGCTAGAACAACACAGCAACCCAAGTTGACCCCTTCCTTTAGCACTCCAATCGTCTCAGAACTAGCTGAGCAATCCACAAGGGCTAAACCTGTGGCAAAATTACAAAAACATAAACATTTCGGCAACCACAAACTAAGTTTTTCACATCGAATAAATCTAATAACATGACTACAAATTCTGGGGCAAAAATGTCAACATCCACACAGAAAAAACCTGTTGATTTTCCAAGAATTGATGCAATGTCTAGCACTTTTGTCCTTGATTCTGAATTGGAGAACACTTGAGACTCACCTACATTTAATATTCAACAAAGAAGCATTAGTAATACCATGAAAATACAATAAAGAAGCGAGCAGCTCTTGTCTGATAAACAAATATACATAAAGAATTTACCTAAGCTGGTAAGTTTGGACAATGAAGAACCATCTGATTTTACCCTACAAACTTCAGCTAAAATGTTATCATCCAACTCTTTTCGTTTAACATCTGATGCAATGATTAGTGATTTACTATCAGATACTCCCACAACTCGTAAATGAACTCCCTGCAATGCAACACAAGAGCTGAATATTAAATTTTACACACCCAAAATCAGTACAGTTATGTCTTCTCCATTAACTCGTTTCACTTCACAAACAATTCACCCAATGAACCAAAAATGGGCCAACTTGAACAATGCAAAAGAAGCTAGAACGTAAAGATGATAACTTTGATGGGCAAAAGACCCCCCCAAAAAGTGAAAATTTTGAAATAATGAAATAAAAAAAGGTACCTGCTTGGCGTGAAATGATCTGCAGGAAACAATGTGTTGGAGGAGTTGGCGTCCAACACCTCCACAACCCATCAAAATTAAAGGGATGATCTTCATCGTTTTGCTTTGTGGTTGATGTTTCTGGTTTTTTGGGTTTTCCTTTTATGAATCGAAAACTTTTGTGAAATTTTATACTGAATCGATGAAAACAGTGGACACTGGGGATTGAAAAGAGAGTATTTTCGCAGAGTGTCTTCCTTGCTCCTTTGATGGGTTTTAGTTAATTGAGTTAATATTGGTAAAATTCGTAATAACGGTCCCTCTATTATATCTTTATTACATTTTAGTCACTTTTCTAAAAAATAAATATTTATACAATTATTTAAATCACTACATGAATTAATCTCACGAGTCAACTGAAAACAAAATCAATTAAAAAATTATAATAATATTTTTTGTAATTAAAATAAATAATATTATTCAAAAATATTTTAATATTTTTACTATTCGATTAAAAAATTATAACAATATTCATATATTATTAAAATAAATAATATTATTCAATTACATTTGGCTTGTTACGAGGTTTTCCTCTAAATATGTTTGCATGTTTTGTAGATTTTTTAGGAACATGCTAATTTATGTTTTTTTTTAAGTTTTATTATTTATTATCTTCTTTTTACATGAATTAGTGTCATCAATTAATTTAATTTAATTTTCAAATTTTAATTATTTGATTAAATAAAAATTTAAATTAGTTCGAATTAATTCCCAAGTTATTTTCATACTTAGTGAGAAAGTACATTCGTTTTCGAATGTAGTTATTTCTCTAATTTTATCATCTATCCATTTCTGTTAATTTGATTTCATATGCAATTCATTTATAGTTTCAACGAGCTAGTTAAGGGACCAATTGAACATATATAATTAGGACTCAAATGATTTATGATTAAGTTTCAACTCATTTAGTCACGACGTTATTCCATTACAGTCTCGTGATTAAGTTCTCCTCAATTACATACCATTACGAAAAGTACTCAATCAGTCATTTGGGATAAATTCATTCTAGATGAACATATTTTATCTCATGATAACCATTACATATTCCTTCATGAAAAGTCAATTACAATCAGATAGTAATTAAGTCATTTATCACAAAGACAAACGACCCATAGCTACGTTTATTTTTCATCTATCATGTAATGCTAATGAAAGGATATCATTTACCCATTTCTTGGGCTATGAATTCTATTATTTTGAATAATACTACATATTGTAGAAGTCGTATACCCAACGCACCAACTTTCAATTCCTTATTTATTTGAATTCGGGCTTTTACTTACATTAAATTATACGAGTCAAATATATATAGTCTATCATCTACTCAGGATTAAGATACGCCACAAGTGAATAAATTCATAAACAAATTCAATATCCATTCTAATTGGGTCCTATTTGATGTACTGTCAATCTAATCAGTCATATCTATGTCTCTATTATTTGGAAATCATCCGCTCTGATGTCCAAAACAAACATTTTCTCAATTGAAATTGATAAATGATATATTAGTCTTTCAATCGGTTTGTTCATTTCCGATTAGATTAAGGACATATTTAGTTTATCTACTAATACAAGTTATATTTTTGTATTATGATTCGACCACGTAATACCACTTAGTGTTAGTTAAATGTTAAACAATCAATGAGCCAATTCGCTTTCATTTTGCTTGCGTGCAAAAATCATTGAGGATAATATACAAAGGGTATTAATGTAATTACCAAATATTTTTATTAAATCAATTTGTTCGAAAAATATAAGTGTACATAAACGAAAATACTACACTTAAGGCAGTTGATCCAACAAGTACTAATGAAGAAAACTAAGGCATAACTAATTATAACACTCCAGAAAAGATTTTGATACCTGAAAATAATGAAAATGAAGAGATATTTATAAGTTATGTCTCTACAAGAAAAAGATGAAATCAAAATGAAACAATTGATGGCAACATTTTTGCATATAATATCATAATTAAAACAATGAATGAAAACGAGGATCTTGAACCTAAATCCATTGAAGAATGTAGACACAAAGATGATTGGTCAAAAATTAGGGATGAAATGAAATTCGAGTCGAGTTCACGAGTTTGAAATCTTGAACCTAAATCGAGTTCACGAGTCCTAAATATCATCCTAACTCAATTTGAATTTTTTTTAATCGAGTCGTGTGAAATGAAATTCGAGTTGAGTCAAATCAAGTGAAATTAAAAAAATTAAACATCTCAAATAAAAATATTGTTACAGTATAACTAATTTCATGTTAGAGCACATAAATTTGAAACCATATATATTTAAAAAAAATTAAAGCAAAATAATTAAAAAATTAAGATAATTAAGTATGATAAATTTGAATCATTAATCAGGTCCAAAATTATTATTTTAGAAAATTTTTAAAATCTTAACTTTTTTATATATATTTTTAGAAATTTTTAAAATTTTTATAACTTTTTTTTAAAATATAAATTTTGAAATTTTTATAAATAATTTGAATTTTTAAAAATTATTTTGGATTTTTTTTTGTAATTTTTGTTGAGAAGAGATGAAATTGCTTATTTTCAAAGTTGATAGGCGCTAAAATGGTATTTACATCAATCTACTATTTGAATTATTCGAGTTATTTGAATTATGAAATTCAACTCAACTCAAACTCGAATAACTCATCGAAACTTGAATTGAGTTATTCGAGTTTACTCGAATAATTTGAATAACTCAAATAACTAGATTTGATTAACTTGAAATTTAAATTTTTTATTTATTTTTTTTAATCAAATCAATTTTTGCTCATTTCTAATTAAAATGGAAGGATGCAATTCAAGTAGGATTGAGTTCACTTCACAACATGAAGTTTTTGGACCAATAGTTTGAAGTCCTGAAAGAGTAAAACTTGTTGGGTATAAATGAGTGCTTGTGCGAAAACCAAATAAAAAAAATGAAGTTGTACGATACAAAGCACGAGTAGTAGCACAAGCTTTTCACAAATGCATTATATTGATTATGTGGAGACATATTCTTTAGTGGTGAATACAATTACTTTTACGAATCTTATTAACTTGGCAATGCATGAAAAGCTAGATTTGAGTGTAATGGATGTTGTTACAGCTTATTTATATGGTTCATTTAATAATAAAATTTATGTGAAAATCCCTGAAGGATTTAAAATGCCAAAAACATGTAAAAATTCTCGAGAAGGTTATTCAGCATGTTTCATAAATCTTTATATAGATTGGAACAATCTAAGCGTATCTGGTACAACCGACTCAGTGAGTATCTGTTGAAAGAAGATTATAAAAATGATCCAACATGCCCATGCATCTTTATAAAAATATCAAATTTGGACTTTGTTATAATTGTTTTGTATGTTGATGACTTGAATATTATTGAAACTCTTGAAGAGCTTCAAAAGGCAATTGATTATTTGAAGAAATAACTTGAGATAAAAGATATTGGAAAGACTAAGTTTTGTCTCAGCTTGCAAATCAAGCATTTATTGAATGGAATTCTTCTTCATCAATCAACTTACATGGAAAAGATCTTAAAATCGTTTTACATGGATAAGGCGCATCCTTTAAGTACCTCGATGGTTGTAAGATGATTAGATGTGAAGAAAGATCCTTCACGTCCTCGTGAGAATGATGAAGAACTTCTTAGTCACAAAGTATCATATCTCAGTGCTATAAGAGCATTGATGTATGTTGCTAATAGTACAAATCCTGATAAAACATTTGTTGTAAGTTTATTAGCAAGATTTAGTTCTTCTCCGACCCATTTACACTAGAATGGAGTTAAACAAATATTTCGATATCTTTGAGGATAGATTGATATGGGGTTATTCTACCCAAATGGCTCGAAATCACAATTGATCGACTATGCAGATGCAAGATACTTATCTGATCCACATAGAGCTTGCTCTCAAACAGGTTATGTGTTTACATGCAAAGATACAGCTATATCATGGCACTCAATAAAACAAACCTTAACTGCTACTTCATCGAACCATGCAGAAATTATTGCAATGTATGAAGCAAAATGAGAATGTGTTTAGTTAAGAATGACGACCCAAATATCCAACAGATTTGTGGTATATCATCAAGAAAAATGGTTTCAACAATTTTGTACGAAGATAATGATGCATGCATGGCTCAATTAGAAAGAGGATACATCAAAGGAGATAGAACGAAACATATTTCGCTAAAATTATTCTTCGCTCGTGACCTTCAGAAGAATGACGATATAGATGTTCAACAAATTCGTTCATGTGAGAATTTGGTGGATTTGTTCACTAAGGTACTATCGATTAGCACAATTGAGAAGCTCGTCAATGGAATTGGTATGCGTCGACTTAGAGACATTATGTGATGTTATTAAGAGGGGGAGTAAATATGTCTTGTACTCTTTTTCCCTTAACCAATGTTTTGTCCCATTCAGTTTTCTTGATAAGATTTTTAATAAGGTGGCATGATATGTATATTATAGGTAAGTGTACTCTTTTTCTTTCTTTAAGTTTTTTTTTTCTGCGAGTTCTTTTATCTTGATAAGGTTTTAGCGAGATACATTATTTATTAATGGACATTCAATGGGAAGTGTTATGAATATCTTATCATTAAGTATATGTCCATCAAAATCAAGAAAACCATGAATTTGGCCACTGAACTTAACAATTAGGTCAATTTTGATCCATAAATTTGAAAAAATGTAAAAATTCAATGAGATAATACTTTGAGAATGTATTGATTAGTTTTTTTTCTTTCAAGTGATGACATGGCACAATCTCAAAGTTTTGTGTTATTAAAACATTTACATTTTAAAAAATTTAAGAACGAAAATGGATCTAAGTATCAAAATTTAAATACTAAAAAATTACAGATAGCAAAGTATACTCACCAAATTTAGGGGGAAAATTATATTAAGTGTGAGTTTAGATGGATCTTACTTTTTGTCTTACACTGTAATATCGTTATAGTATCTAATTTTTATGCCACTATTATTTTTACACTAATCATAACTAAACACATCGCCCATCTAATTCCACCTTAATCTTTTCTTTTAATTGGTAAGTGAACTTTTTCTCACCACTAAGTGGGTTGGGGGAAAAAATTCGAACAAAAAAAAGTGGGTAGGAATTTACCCGAAAAGGTTGGTCCCGGTTCGAAAATAATGGGTTCCTTTTGTTTTTTAGTATTATATTCGAGGCCCGAGATGTTTTGGCTATTAATTATTGCTTAACAAGATCATTTGGGGGGAAGGGGGGCGTCTTTGCAAATTCGGAAAATTTAGAACAGCTAGAGTTTAGGGTTTCTCATTTTCTAAATAAAAATTAATAATGAAATGAATAAGAGGATTTTCTCTCACAATCAAATTCTCATAATCCTACTCCTAGTACCCAAGGCTTCTTTTTTCCTTCAATTCTTCATTTTTATTCTCTTTTTCAACTTCTTTTTTAGAGATTCACATTTGCAGGTACTGCTTAACTCTCTTCACTTCCTTTAAGTTATCCATTGAATATTCATGAATTTGATTAAAAGCCAGTGCCTTTCTGCCCTTTTTCCATGTGGGTTTCTGTTTTTACATAATCCTGAGAAATGGGTTTTCTTTAGTTTTAGTTCCATGGAGTTTCAGTTTTGAGCACTTTGATTTGTTTCTTTGCTGTTATGGATATGAGGAAAAGGCCTTTTTTTTGGCCGGGGGGGGGGGGGTCAACTCATTGTTTTTCTTACACGTGTGAGTTCATTCGTATGTATGATTATGTCACAGAACAAATTTTGAGTGATATTTTAGGGCTTTTAATCAATTTGGAAGTTGAGTTTGTGCCATTTTGGTGATTAGTTGTTCTTCACTTTGTGTTTACATCGACTATTTTGCATCAATAGTTCCATGTAGTTGGCTACAAATTTTGGTAATTGTATAACTTGATTAACAGTTGTGTCTGTTTGTTTGTCAGAGTGCTGGCTTGTTGATTATGTTTACTGAATTGCTTCATATCAGCCGGCAGAAAACAAGATCAGGTTGCTTAAAAACGAATAGAATATGCAAGGTACTAAATCATAACTTGATCGCGAAGTAAGGAACTTTAATGAACTATTGTTGTACAAAGGATTAGTATGGATGTCCATGTGATTGGTCTGGAAGACGGTATGAGCCATCGCGGAATGACGGATGATGGGGATGCTGAACCTAGTGAAGGTGAATTAAATCATGTAAACAATTCTCTAGCTCATGATGAGGATGAGATTTCCGAGCCGTATCTTGGTATGGAATTTGATTCTGAAGGGGCTGCTAAAACGTACTATGATGAGTATTGTAGACATATGGGATTTAACTCCAAAGTTGGCCAGCTTAGCCGTTCCAAGACTGATGGAGCAGTAGTTGCTAGGGAGTTTGTCTGTGGCAAAGACGGTCTGAAAAGAAGGTCTGCCGACAGTTGTGATGCAATGCTTAGAATAGAGTTAAAGGGAGATAAGTGGGTTGTTACTAAATTTGTGAAGGAGCATAGACATTCAGTGATGAGTCCTAGCAAAGTGCATTACCTTCGTCCCCGTAGGCACTTTGCTGGTGCTGCAAAGACAATGGTTGATACTTGCCAAGGGGTGGGAATCGTACCAAGCGGCATGATGTATGTTTCTATGGATGGAAATCGTGTCTTCATGGATGCAAAAAATCGTGGCGTCAGAAACACTCCTCTGGCAGAAGCAAATCGCTCAGCTAAGAATTTCGGGACACTGAATTATGCTGTTAGGCAGGTTACCAGAAAGAGAACTTTGGGGAGGGATGCTCAAAATCTGCTCGATTATTTCAAGAAGATGCAGGCAGAGAACCCTGGTTTCTTTTATGCAATACAGTTGGATGATGATAATCAAATGGCTAATGCGTTTTGGGCTGATGCAAGGTCAAGGACAGCCTACACACATTTTGGTGATGCTGTGAAACTGGACACCAGTTACAGATTAAACCAGTATAGGGTGCCATTTGCTCCATTTTCAGGGATGAACCATCATGGTCAGACTATTTTATTTGGTTGTGCTGTACTACTAGATGATTCCGAGGCTTCTTTTGTTTGGCTTTTCAAAACATTTCTTACAGCAATGAATGATCGTCAACCTGTTTCTTTAATCACTAATCAAGACAGAGCTATACAGACAGCAGTGCCTCAGGTGTTCCCTGGTGTTCGCCATTGTATTAATAAGTGGCATATTTTAAGAGAAGGCCCGGAGAAGCTAGCTCATGTTTGTCATGTGCATCCTAATTTTCAGGTAGAACTGTATAATTGCATAAATTTGACTGAAACCATCGAGGAGTTTGAATTATCATGGAGTTCCCTTATTGAGAAGTATAATCTTAGTGCACATGATTGGCTTCAATCATTATATAGTGCTCGAGCTCAATGGGTCCCTGTCTATTTTCGGGATTCCTTTTTTGCTGCAATATCTCTCAATCAAGGATTTGATGGCTCTTTTTTGATGGTTATGTGAATCAACAGACCACGATTCCAATGTTTTTTAGACAGTATGAACGAGCAATGGAGAATTGGTTTGAAAGGGAGATTGAAGCTGATTTTGACACTATTTGCACGACACCTGTGCTGCGGACACCATCTCCTATGGAGAAACAGGCAGCAGACCTATATACACGGAAAATATTCACAAAATTTCAAGAAGAACTAGTTGAAACATTTGTTTATACTGCTAATAGAATTGATGGGGATGAAACTATCAGCACATTTAGAGTTGCAAAGTTTGAGGACTTCAACAAAGCATATATGGTTACGTTAAACTTCCCTGAAATGAGAGCTAATTGTAGTTGTCAAATGTTCGAGTATTCCGGCATCCTTTGTAGACATGTTTTGACGGTCTTCACTGTCACAAATGTACTTACTCTACCATCTCATTACATCTTGAAACGGTGGACACGAAATTCCAAGTCTGGGGTTGGCACAGATGACCGTGTTGGTGATTTGCATGGCCAAGTATCCCTGACAGCACGGTATAATAGTTTATGTCGGGAAGCAATCAAATATGCAGAAGATGGGGCAATAGCTACAGAGACTTATAACGTTGCAATGGGTGCTCTTAAGGAAGGTGGGAAGAAGGTGTCTGTTGTAAAGAACAATGTTGCGAAATTTGCACCTCCTGGATCACAGGCTAGTACTGGTGCTTATGATGATAATATTAGCTCAACTTTAGGTCCAGATACAGCCCCTTTGCTATGGCCACAGCAAGACGAAATTACACGGCGTTTCAATCTTAATGACACTGGTGCTTCAGCTCAATCTGTCTCAGATTTGAATCTGCCACATATGGCTCCTGTTTCTCTCCATCGGGATGATAGTGATCCCGATAACATGGTACAAGTAATTCTTTCTTTTAATGCCATTTCATATATCCTTTGTTTGGAATTGAAGAACAGGATATTAACTTGATAAAATTTATGGGTGTCTTTGATGTAGCCTGTTCTCCCTTGTCTAAAATCAATGACATGGGAGATGGAGAATAAGAATTCAACGCCTGGAAATAGAGTGGCCGTCATTAATTTAAAGGTATGCATATGATAAATTTTTAATAGCTGGTGAGTACATAAAAATGCAGTCACAACTTAGTTGCATTTACCTTCCAATTATTTGCTAAGTGAAGTACAAGGAACTCTTCAAAACTCTTTGGATATGTCTGTAATTATGGACTTCATAGCCTTTGTTGCTTGGACTCTTCAATTTTATTCAAGTTCCCGTGTCCAACACATTTAACATGGGGATATAATCTCCAAATGCAAGGAAAACCTTAGAAAAGTCTACCATACCCGTATCTGACACTCACACCCGAGTCCGAGTAATATAGTTCATAGCTATTATTAGTCATTACAATTTTCGTTCCTTATTTTCAACTTATTCCAAACCCTTCTCTTATTCATTGATACAGTTACAAGATTATGGCAAGAATCCATCAGCTGAAATGGAGGTTAAGTTTCAGCTCTCAAGGGTTACTTTAGAACCTATGCTGAGGTCTATGGCTGCAACTTCCGCTGTTGTGACTGTACCTTCTAGTGTCTGTGACTGCAATTACACTTCCATGGTCACAATAGTTAAATCTAAAGATAAACAGATGAGAAGAATTGAGTAAGAATCAAAGTAATCTAACATTGAAAGATACTTCCATAAACAATCAATTGTCAATAGTATTCATCGGCATTTAAGAGGGATTAACAAATGAATTGAAATATCCTATTCTTAGTCTATTAGAATTCTCCCTTAATCACTCCTCTTGTGCTGTACCAAGCACTTCTCATCAGAAGCTGTTGCATCCTTGTGGCCTCAGATCAACTTCCTCCAAGATTCAAGCTTCCATGGCAACTATCGTCGAGAATGAATAAGAGAAATTTTAGAGTTGTAATCTTCACACCATGATATCTTTCTTTTCTCCCCTTTCTTCTATTTATAATCCCTGATCCTTGTAGATCCTTCTTCATTCTCAGATCTAACCCCTCTATGTACTTGTAGAAGTTTGTTACTGATAGCTATGCACTGACGCAGACCTGATTTATTCAAAAGACAGTTGCAGATTGTCGCGACATCTCTAGATGCAAATTATGACTTTAATTTGTTGCAACAATTTTCTCCTGCGTTGGTGATTATGGATATGTTAGCAGCGTGAAATATTTGATAAATTGTGGAATCATTCATGTGACGTCATCTTTGGCAGCAATTCTAGATCATCTTGTGACCACACTTTAAATATTTTCCTATGCTGATATTCCCATGTGGATTTCTGCGCTGACAACTCTAGATGCAAAACTAGTGCTAAATACATTGACATTAGTGGCACAAAAGAGATAAAAAGAAAGAAAGTAAATAACACTGAGTTAGAAAATGCACATCCTAAGTATGAAATGCTAAAAATGCTTTCTAGAAATGATACAAAAGGAACAAATTATACACTAAATTATGGAAAATTTAAGTGTCATTTTTAGTGCTATCAACTGACTATACCATGACATTATTCTTTTGCCATGACAATAATTGAATTATATCACATTATCAGTTCTGATCCCTATGGAGAACGATTACTCACTTATCACTTTATTACTTGAGCGACGTATACTTGCAAAGTTTGCGCATGTGTTACAGCAGCAACAATCATTAACACCAAGATCATTTCCAGCCATACTCCTCAACTCTCTTCTTCTTCTTCTTCTTAGGGTTCTCTCTATTTTCGGATTGAAATTGTACCCTGGAAGAGGAATGCCTCTTCTCATACACTGAAAAAAGTGTTAAAAACAAATAGTTAAAACAAAACCAAAATATTAATGCACTTAACAACAACTAAATCAAATCTCATTATATTGTCGATCCTCGACAACGACACCAACAACTTGTTGCGGCTGTAATGTATGCGTAAACTGTGTAAGTATACATGTTCCTCAAGTAATAAAGTGATAAATGAGTTATCGTTCTCCATAGGTATTGAAACTGATAATGTGATCTAATTCAGTTATTGTCATGGCAAAATAATAATGTCATGGTATAATCAATGAATGTTAATGTCATGACTTTAAAATAATGTTAGGGCAAAGGGTAAATATTATGCTATGGCAAAGTAGTATATATATATATATAT
This sequence comes from Kokia cookei, assembly GCA_039519145.1. Taxonomy (NCBI): domain Eukaryota; kingdom Viridiplantae; phylum Streptophyta; class Magnoliopsida; order Malvales; family Malvaceae; genus Kokia; species Kokia cookei. The sequence goes on from CM076905.1 coordinate 22,321,500, forward strand.
TAAGATTAAAAATAAACTGAGTACTATAAATATATATATATATATATATATATATATAGATGCTAGAATAAAGGATAAAATGGTTGATTGTTCAAGTACTAGAAAATAAATGTTGAAAAATATAAATGCAAGAAAAAAAATGGTAAATAATAAATGGGATGAGATGAACGGTGGTGGAAGTGTTGGCAAGATACCAGTGGGAGACAAAAATGAATAATAAACTTGAATATATCCGGAGTATATTCTTATATCCTAAAATGTCATGGCAAACCTCTAACACTTATGTTGCTCTGTCCCGCAATTCTCATGGTTGTGATCACAAACATTCAAACTCCCATCGTATCAATGTGAAGTGAATTGTGAAAATTCCACTTGAATAAACAGTAAAATATTAGATTAACCCAAAAGCATTCATTAAAATATAACAAAATGTTATCCAAATAATCCAAAAATTACCATTCTTAACCGTCTCAACAAACCAAATTAAATAAAACAAAGAACTAGGGATGAACATAGGAGTAGCATTACCAGCCTCTTCCTTCTTCGATGCTCGAGCTAGATCAGGAGGGTAGAGCGTCTTCTTCCTCGTGCTTAGCTCTTCAATGGATTCGTCAGCTTCATACACTGCTTGTGTCGAAAATCCACTCGTGATTTACGCATTAGTCATGCGTGATGTGCTTCAGTTCTTCACTCCAATTTTCCCTTTTACTCTTCACACTTTTCTACATCTTCCTCACGAGTATTTATAAGAGAGAGGTAGGCCACTATTCATGTTCACAGCTCAGCATTTGTACGCCTTCTAGAAAAGATCTAAAAGAGTCACACCTTCAGCGTGTGTTCTAGTGCCTTCCTCCAGCGCATCAGCTTGAAACTGTCATCTTCTAGAAGATGCTGAGTCATTATTCCATGCAATTTTTGTGGCAAACAGCACTTCCAAGATTGCCATGACATAAAAATATACAACCTTACCTTTCCTTCCAAACTTAAAGTAAAAATGAAATAAAAATATACAACCAAGCTTTTATACATGAATGCATGAAAAGTATAAAAATCTATCTTAGAATGCCTAAATTTACCTAAGTCTAAACACTTTCCCAAGGCCAAAAAGGCATAAAACATAATTCTTTTCGAGAGTTATCATATTCCTAAAAACTTGAATTTTGTCACCAAATTCCCATCCTTCGTTACCTTGTTGCCTAAGCATCCTCTTCTAGCTAAATTTTTGCTACAAGTTTACATAATCTACCACTATATAAACCTCTCTCTACCATCATATTTTTCACGCCATTCAAAGCAATTAACTTCAGGCCCTAGGCACCTATTTCATTTCTTTTATCATCAACCTCAAAATCCCAAAATTCTCCCCAAATTTTTCCTTTATTGCAAACCCATCCAACTATCACCACAAAGTCTTCACCGAAGCAACCCTATCACCATCATAACCTTGTCACCGCCATAATACTATCGCCGTCGCAATTCTTTTTCCACCACAATTTCCCCATTCTTTTCCTTCCCTTTACTGAAATTCTACCTATTTCTCGAGAAAAATTACCATGTCTCGAAAAAGAACTAGATCTTTCAATACTTCTGTCGAAAATCTAATTGTGATTCAAGATGAGGAAGTGAACAAAATATTTTATTCTATCTTCCAAAATTAACCCATGATGTCGAAAGAAGGTTTCATGCCTTTAAATTGAGTTAATTTTTTGTACTCGAGTAAGTTTAGTTACATTTTAGTAAATTTCATTTGCATTTTCTTTATCATTGTATTTTGGATTTTATTATGTGCTTCAAGGATATTTTATGTTACTTTTACCTTTTGGTGGAAAGGAGTTGCTTGTGTTGTGAGTAGCAGGTGCAGGAGAAGGAAAAGAAACTAAGGAGTGAAGTATTGTCTTGGCAAAAGGTTGGACAAGTTGTCAACTTGAATGCCATGACAATTCCAAAGACGCATTGATTCAGCACTCAAAGCATGTCATCTCAGCCAACTGTACAAAGCACACGGAGAGAGAGCATGAGAAAGAGAAGAAAAATGTAAGTTAAAGAAAGCTCTTTCGAAGGTGAAGATCTAAATAATAAGAGGAAAGGTAGTTGTAGAGGCTGGCAATGGAGCTAAGTACAAGTTTGTGATCTAAACTGATGAATGTGAACAAATATGATGTGCATTAAATCAATAATTAAAATTGTGTAATTGTGGATATTTTGGTTTTGTGATCTCTTAAAACCATTGGATATAGTTGGCATGCCATAGGATTGTGAGTACTCACCCTTGTGTTTATGATTTGGACATTGAGGCCCCGGGATAGTTTGTAGAGATAAAAGAGTGTGAGCTAAGCTCCATTAACTGGGACATGTTGGTGTGTTGGAGAGTGTTTCCTATATGCTTCAATTTTGGGATATGTTCGACTTTGAGTCATCTGGTATGTTTGTGATCTGTGTATCCGATGAGTAGTGATAGTGTCCACTTTTATTTTTCATAGCCTCAGTGTTAAATTATCGTTTAAAAGTGATCTTATATATGGTGATAATAAGATGTGATATGGATGCATAAACATGTGAATAATATGCTAAATGAGTTGATTTAAGTTTCATGAGAATGTTAGTATGTTCTCATAGTAAATTGCGTATGTAATTGTGGTTTTGATCGTCTTCATTTAACTTGTGAATGCATATGAATATATATGCTAGGCTTGTGAGTTACTAAAGTATGTATATGTTGATTATTCTTGATGAATTATTGTAAAATGAAGGATTTCTATATGAGTTGAGTGTAGTTGTATGTGAGTGTATATGCTAGTTTTATGATTTAATGAAGCTTGAATATGTTATTGTGACTCGGTTAGAATATGGTTATGAATGTGTTGTAGTATACTCTTGTTTAACGTTTGATATTATGTATACTTTGTGGTTACTCCGACATTCACTAAGCTTGTTTAAGCTCACCCACTCCTTTAAACTATTGCAGATTAGTTGCATTCTAGTGTGAGCGGTGTGGTACCTAAAGGGTGATCCAAGCAAGACGCTAGTAGATTCTTGTAGGTGTTTTATCATTATGTTTTGGGAAAATAAAGGCAATGTGGTAGACTATATGCTTTTTTTTGCTATGGTTTTAAGTTGTTTACATGACATTATTGCTTTAGAATTTATGGATTTAGAATTCAGAATGTCATTTTCTTTCTCGATCATAACTATGATTTTTGAACTGCCATGATGATTAGACTTTAGTTGATGAGGGTTATATACTATTATTTGTTGTATTTTTCTATGTCTAGAGCAGAGGTATCGATCTTCAAGTTTTATTATCAATACGTCCATGCTTTTTGAAAGTTCAAGAAGTCAGTAACGTAATTTGGTATCAATACCATATCACAAGTATTGATACTCTGGGTAAAGTAACCGATACTTTAATAAAGGTGCCGATAATTTCTGAGATTTTGATTTTTAAGCGAGAAACAGAATGTTGTTTTGGTATCGATTTTCCAGTCGGTATTGATACCATTTAAAAGAAATATTGATACCTTCTATTTCAGTATACATACCTACGTGATTTGTTCTAAAATTTTGCTAAGTGGTCCTAATGCATGTTTAATTGTTATTATAAGATCACTTGAAGTATATCAAGCATGAGTTAATGATGATTTGTATATGTTTAACTTAAAATTTGTATACATGCTAAAATAAACAATGTTTGTTTAATTATGTGACAATTTATATGCGTATGATGTGTGACGGTGGTGCGGCATCTTGTTTCTCGGGCTGGATGACCGGGCTGGGTATAAGGTTTTACATTTCATGACATGTTTAAGATATGGATTTTCCTAAACTCACATTATCTGAGATTTGCCCATCCTCGTCATGAGACACGCAGAGATTCCCATTGGGAAATCACCATCCTTTAATTCTTTTTAGAGGATTCCATGGCCATGGACTTTTCCTTCTCGAGTTCATGTTTAAAGTCTCAATGAACCCCTTTAGGCAGTGAATAGACACGGACTTACTTGACAACCTTTTCCATGCATTGACACCATTTAAGACTTAACAATTTGATTCATTAACATTCATCCATCTAACGCATTTCTCATCTCAAACATACCAGACATACTCATACAGTCGTACTTTAACATTTGGATACTTATCAGATACTTAACTTGTTAGATTCCATATGAACTATACATGCAAAACCCGAAAAACATTCATACTATAGTATAACCTTCATATTATACTTTTCTAGTATCAGCTTCATAGTTCATTTGATTTCCCAAAAATATCTAGTATAAACAGTAAACATGCAGGAGTCAGCTTAGGGACTCATTTGACATACACGAATAACAACTAGAACTTCAAATTCATCATCCAGCTAACAACCACTGCTTATAAACCATAGAAATGCCACAGGAACAATTTATTAAGCATAACTTAAAAAAAAAACATGTGCAAAACATGTAAAATGAAAATTAGTAGTATAAATGCATGATGAGAGTGAAAGTCACACATGGCAAATAAAATTAATGAAACTTGAACTCGAACTTACAAAGTTTAAGATCTTAAGCTTCGTCAATTTTGTAGGATCATCAATTCAATCAATGTTAAAACTATTTTTTTTGGTCTTTTTTTTCCTTCTATGGAATTGTATACCACATAATCAAATGTCTCCATCCCCTTTAGTCTGAATATTAGAACAAGGTAAAATTATGAATTTGTTTTAAAGAGTCAAAATACACTCATAAAATTTAAAATTTTGTATTAAAAGTATTTAAATTGAATTATATGATACATCTATCATGTGAATGTAAAACAAAATTATATAAAAAATGTATTTATAGAAAATTGATAAGTAATTAATGGAGCTTTGGTTAAATGGTAAAGTGTAATGTTAAATGTATACACTTGAGTTTAAATCTTATTATATGTGTACATTTTTCTATTTAAAAGATATAAAATGATAAAAACACCCTCAACATAATATAATTTACTTTATAAGGTAAATGTATTTTCATCATTTCACAACTAAGTTGATGAATAATTGATTTATGACAATAATTCAGTAAAATATATTTTCCATTTAACAAAGGGACTAAAATGGATAATTAAATTTCTGAAAGGACTATGTAAAACTAGTCCATTTAGATAAGGGTCCTAAGGCTATCTTGGCTCTTGTTTGAGGATTGCTTAATCACTTAAAAATTATTTTTCAATTTCTGGTGGAATCATCAAATGGAAAAAGGTAAGAAAACGTAAAAGTTGAGTTTTGTGGAGTTACCTGCTCGTGTATCTCACTTATCTATTGATTATTATCAAATTTTGTAGAGCAATTAAATAATTATTACCCAGAAAATTATTGGCAACATTTTTTATGGATTTCTCCTTGGGGAAAATGCATCATAATATGGAATTTATCTTCAACTCATTATTATTTATTTTCCAACATATAGACTTCACTTTGAGTCTTGCCTTTTGAAAATGATAACAAATTTTCAGGCTCTACTACACTATAACAAATTTTCAGGCTCTACTACACTCGTAGAAACAAAAGCCACTGATGCATTTATGTATTTTGCAACTCAGTCGACAAAGATTGGCACAGTCAGCATCCTTTTTGCATTTAGCCACCATTGGTACCACCTTAGCAACAGCCTTTGGGGGTGGGCAAGCAATTACATTTCCAAATTTTTAAGTCACAAATGCCCAAGCTCTCATCTTTACACTTGGATGCACAATTTATGTTACTAGAACATTCTGCTTCTTGTGCTACTAAGTTTGATACACCTGCAAATTAAATAACATTTTCTATCATTCAAACAATTTCTTAAAATACTGAAAGACAAAAATATGATACATATGTAAGCAAGTATTTACTAACAAGAAGCTACAATCAGGATGACAAGAAGAGTAGCCATTCCAAAAGAAGTCATCTTCATTTCTGTTTAGATAGTCTTGAAGCTGATGAGAGAAGAAAATAAGAATGAATTCTGTGTATTTTGTATTGTAAATGAGAATCAGTTGATGATATACCAAGTGCCTAGTCTTCCAGATTTTATAGAAGAATTTTTACATTCAAGTCATATAAAAGTTAATGTTGTTATATCTTGCCAGCCATGCAACAGGAATCTTAACTATTTATTAGAAATAGATGGATGTTGAATGTTAAGAATTACATAATACAATTATGGCATTAGAATAAAAGCAAAATCAAATCAAGATATTTTACCATATGTCGATGGAAAATCAATCTATAATCAAATATACTTCGAGTGCAATGTAGCCCATGGTCCCCCTAGCTTTTGTCATGGGAACAATATTTTGATCCTTAGAACACAATTTGGCTAGACTAAATTCAAAAAATTTCATACTAAAATTTTCATCCACTAAAATGTTATACAATTCTATGTCAAAGTGTATAGTCTGTTGGTCACACCCTTGATGAAGATACTTAATCACTTTGGCTATGCCAATTACTATATCTTGAAGCTTCTCGCAACCAAAGGAATGCTTCTTCTCATCAGCTGAAAATATAAATTTCTCAAATGACTCATTCAGTAAGAATTTGTGCTCGTCTAAAACCATCAGCAAGAAGCCAACCAAATGAACCACATTGACATGATGTATTCTCTCCATGGTTCTAACTTCATTAATGAACTCTTCTCCATCACCTATTGAATTGTTTAGGATCTTTACAGTAAAAAAAATCTCACTAGAAAGTGTTTCTTTATATACTGTAGCATATGCGCCCTCACCTAACCTTTCCTTAAATTGATTTGTAATTATTTTCATGTCGGCATAACTATACCTTGAGGGCACGAGAGTCCTATAATTTTCCAAAAACTTCTAAATTCTTGCATCATTTTCCTTTTTCATCTGGTTCGTTGTATATAGCTAATATATGCAATTATTGCCATCACCAATAGACATGAGCCAAGAACTATACTTGCATATAAATCTTTCCAATAAAGCACAACCATTGGCCTAATAATAACAATTACTATAGCAGTTTTGTACCCAATGTTGCTAAATTATCAATAATGGAAAAGGTAACTCACATGTGGTCACTAACTTTCTTATTTCACCTGTAAGAGAGATAAAATAATTATTGTTTTATATGTGAAATTCTCTGCTTGATGGAGTATAGCGAGAACTTTCTAGAGCATGTTAAAGGTAGTAAGCACAAGCATATACCTTGGGATATGGATGTATGATATGGTCTTCCAATTACATCAAAAACAAGTTGAGTCTATCCATATCATAAACAACCTTGTATTTAGATGCTAGTATTTTATGGAAGAAAATGTTTAAATTTTAATTATTGAGATTGTGCAATAAACAAATGTTATTGCACACAACATCCAACTCAAACAGCAAGAAATATTGACATCGAGAAAGGAACAAAAGTGAGAAAAATAATACTTTCTTACATATGCTATAACTTTACTTCTATGTCTATGCTTTGATAGGCCCTTTTTTGTAGTATCAGATCAATTTGACTCATACATCGGTCTTACTTGATCTTAACATTCATTTACATTTACCATACAAAATCACCAAAAAAAAAGTCATTTACAGGTGTAACGCGTAGGTTTGTGGAAGTGTACATAGTCTTTAGTAAGCAATAAGTAAGTATCGAGTTATCGTCTCCACAGAGACTGTATATATGTTAATCAATTAATTGTAAAATTATATTAAACAACATGGCAATAAAAACACTATATTTGGAGGATTGATGATTAAAATTAAATGTAATTAATCTAAATGCAATTGATCCCTAATGCAAATTACTCTAAGTATGAAACTATATGAATGATTTAATTTTAACACAGATTAAACACAATTCACAACAATTATAACATAAATAAACTAGGATAATTACTTTAATCAATTTAATTCATTATCAACATGCTTAGTAACATTCAGAAAACATTCCATGACAACTCGATCTTCCATGGGCTTAAAAATAAAACTAAGTCCTTTCGGAATCTTAGTTAGTTAAATCCGTATTTTACTTATCACATACGATTAAGGGTTTCGTAATATTAATGTGAAGTAACAGGGAATGGGTCGGTTTGAAACAATTTAATCTCATGAACCTAAAAGTCATTCAAGGTAATAAAGCTCGGTAAAGTTATTACGAACCTTCAATTCACTCTAGGTCGGATATGAATCAAGCAAGCAAATTTCAATTATTGTGTCTATTAGCTGATGTCTGGTTCGGATCTCCCCATTAATTCTAATGCATCCAATCACGAATGAATAAAATACATGATTGATATTAATTGAAATCATGATCGATTGAGGCACAAACATTATAATCATGAATCAAATGATTATTATTTAATCAAAGAAATTATTCTAGCTTAAATAAAATTAAGCTAACATTGTTGTTAACAAGAAAAAAAAACACATAGAAAACATTATAAAATCAAATTAAAGAAAGGAAAGAATAAACCTTATCGAAGTGGCTGTCACCCAAAGCTCCGATCGAAGAAAACTCCTTCACTCCTTTGCCTTGCTTCTTTGCTGATGACTCTCCAAGGTGGTTGACCAAGGGCTCTTTAAAGGGCTTGATTAGCTAAAATCTCACTGAATAGATGAATGCTAGGCGTGGAAGGAAAAGAGGATGGAAAGGATGAGAGAGTTGAGAAAAAATGAAGAATGTTAGAATATGGGGGATGATTTGAAATGGTGAGAAATGACTGTTATTTATAGGTGAAGGATGAAAGCTCATTTACTAAAAATAGGGAATTTTGAATCACTCAATCCTCTCTAATGCATGAACAACCACTCTTCAAGGATTTTGAGTGAATTTTTTACTTCATTTTGAAGCATTCAACATGCCATATCAACCAGGGACCAAGACTCAGTCAACAACATATTCTTAGGATAAATTCTAATTTCTTTGCAAGTGCAGGGACTCCTTGCAATTAAACCAAAGATGGTTTATTAGGCAGCCATGGTGTTACCAAAATTGGGCTACATCCTTCTTGGGTTGGACGGTTTTTATGATCCATCAAAATAATCACACCTATCCAAAATAATTTTTTTGATAATGGGTCAAATTAATTAAATTAACTCAATTAATTAACATTTTAATTAACCCAATTTATTAACGAAATACTTCATGTTAAATTATTAAATATAATTTTATGTTTTAATATGCAATTAATTTATGCATGGTCCGGTTTATGCATTAAAAATACATTATATTAAAAATAAACTATAAAATAAGTCATTTTGTGCATAAAAACTATATAAGAAAGCATAAAATCACATTTTTATAATTTTTATTTCCTAAATTAATATTTTAGTATATTTCATTAATTTATTAAACAATTATTCGATTTTAACATCGATTTAAAGTAAAAGGGTGGTGAAATTACATAGGAAAAACCTGTATATTTTTTAGTTTACACACCCCCAAACTTAAACCATTACTCGTCCCGAGTAATGTTCATGCACAGCAAGGGTTTTGCTAAGGCAATATTGCTAAATGTGTAAGTAGCAACAATCTTTATCTCATAATCATTTATCAACAAATTCATGTTCATAGATTCTCTTTGTTAATAAGTAGCTTGCATGCAAACATTATTCAAAATTTTTATACTAAGTATCAAGATATGCCAACATGATTTTATAGTTTACATGCATTTAAAGTTATAGGTAACATTCTCCATTCAACTTAATTTCTTATCAATCTAAACAAAACAATCATCAGGTTTATTTGTTGTCTTCATATGTTGAACTTAGTAATTCCTCTCCACTAATGTAGGTGACATAATCATCAAATCAATAGGTCTTTTTAAGGTTGTAATGGGGCTAAGCTAAAGGTACGGATTAAAGAGATGTGAAATTTCGGTTTCAATAATATTAACCCTTAACTTTGTCTTGGATCTTTTTGTAACACAACCTTCTTTCTGAATGAATCTTTGGAACACCCTAAACTTATTTTGAACTCATGCTCATACATTTTTCTTTCAGAGATTGAGCAAACTTTTCTTCGCTCTTTGTTTCTCTTTTTCTTTTTTTTTTCTTACCATGAGCATGTATATCTTTTTGAATTTTTTCCTCAAATGATGATTACTAAGACAACTTTAGTTAAGATAGGTGCAAAAAGTAGGATAACTTAAAAAGATAGTAACATGACTTATGATGTAGGTAATTTGCAATAAATAGGCCATTAAGCTCAAAATTAAAGTTTCAAGGGTTTAATATCATAAGGTGGGCTTCAAAAGGCTCAAATGATCCAAAGAAATGATGCCTATATCATATTTAAACTTTTATGTCTCCTAGGATTTCACCTCAAGAAAGTTACTAAGTCAATTTTAAATATATAAACCTTTATGCATGTCTACTCTCAAGGGAAACTAAATTTTCATGGCAAACATTACCTAAGATTAAGATCATATAAGCATTCCATCATTCACGATAACATACATTCAACTTAGATAGAATCATCATTCATGTTAGCATTCAGACTAACTTATTAACAAAAATTCTCTCTGAACATTCATTTATTAATGCATACCTATGTAAAAAAAATTGAAACATACTTGAAAAATTTAAAGATTCGAGCAATTATTTTGCCTTATGCCCCTTTAAAAAGAAGCAATGTCCTCATCGTGAAAACAAAGTAACGAATGAAAACTGAATACTAGATAGGAGTGTAAGAAAAGAGAGGTGAGTCATTAAGATTGCTTAAATAGCAAGTCTTTCTTAACAATCCAATCCTAGACATGTTCCTTCCAATTACCATATCACTTAGTCTTTTCTTCATTAAGAGGTGTTAAGTTTATTCATGTTTGCTATGTTTTATTATTAAAAAATAAAATCCTAAATACGAAAGAAATAAATTCCTACGGACCTAAAAATAAATAAAAAAACAAACAAAGACAAGAATCCCCGCTTTTATTTTTTGACTCATTCCCTTTGTATTTTTTTTCTTCAGCTCCATCCTCGCTTTCATAGTCATCTTCTTCCTTCCATGTCTCAAAAATAGCATTGACCACCCCCGAATTTACTCCCTTTCGGCATAGATTTAGGCTTTTCGCAAGTATACGGGTCAGGTTGTAAATACAGTGTGTTACAATGGAACACTTGGTAGTATTCTGAGGATCGTACCCAAAGGAGGCGTAAGGCGATAATAAATCGAATCCTTGCAAAGAATAAAATTAATTAATACCCATTTTAGGTATTATAATATGAAGAAATAAAGAGTGGATTTTAAGAGCATAAAATAAAAGATAAAAAATAATAATAATAAAAGCAAAAGTTTGAGATGTAGAAATTCTTATAAACAACTTTGGGGATATTAGGTCGTTTCCATGTCAGTTCATCAATTGTTAGATGTCACAATCTAAACCGGTTTGGGGAAAAGGTGTGCACGGATGGGTGGAACGATGAAAATGTGCAAGTGTACACAATCGTATTCAAGTAATAAAGTGACAAGTAATGTTGAGTATCGTACCCACAGGACTGTGCTATGAAAAATATTTATGAAACATTTAATCAACAATTTGGTTAAGAACAAGATAATATTGGTGAGGGAAATTAATCTAAGGTATTCTAAATTAAATTAAACTAAGTTAAGACTAGATTATATTCTTATGCACAATTTCTAAATGTTTTAATCAATATGAAATAAATGTGTAAGGTAAATTGCTCTAATTACTTAATTAAATATAAATCATGTTCATGCTTGTTACGAATTAGTATTCATGGAAATCTAGTATATTGCTAACTTTTGAACAACATCAATTATAAAAATCAGTTTATCACTTGAACATACTTCTATGCCAATACGACCGACTAAACTAATCTTTAATAAGTAAATGTGTTATAGCACATACATACATTATGAAATTAATCTATCTCTTGAACATACACCTATGCTAATACAACCGACTAAATCAATATTCATAAGCATGTAAAGGATTAAGTGAGGTAACAACATATACCTATATTGAAAAAGTTTAATCACGGAAATCTTGCAAGTTATGAAAGGCTAGTATTCTCCAATACAATCACAATTTTAACCCTCAGCTTCCTTAGAGGATTAAGCATGCACAAATTAAATAGTGTGTCCATTAATCACAATTTCAACACGCTTAAATGATTAATTCACTAGTTCTATCACAAGGATAATGCAATAATAACTTTGGCATGGTAATTTTTAATTAAACAAAATATTTAGGGTCGATAACAACATAAACATGATAAATAAATAATCAAGCAATTAACACAATCAACCCACCAGTTTAAGAAATTTAAGCCATTTTAATTAAACAATTAATAGCATTCATCATGATAATAAACAAGAATCTAAAATATGAGAAAAATAATAGGACTAAATTCGACAATTTCTCAAGAACTACTTCCGTGTTCTTCGTCATTCTTACTCGATTCTTACTAGATCGAGGTCTTTGATGAACACTCAACAAAGGCTATGCAACGCTGAAGAACAACTCTTCTCCAAGAGGGGAAGTTGACAAGGGAATGAGGGAAAATGTGGATGGAAGGCTAGAGACAAAACTAGAGAGAAAGAAGAGAGAATGAACTATTTTTTGGTGTGTGAAATAAGGTGAAATGAGGGTGTATTTATAGGTGGTGTTGAGGTGAGATGTGGTGGCTATATTTAGAAAATAAATATCTGCCACACACTCCCCCATGGCCAGCCACCACACAGCAAACTTTGACTTGTTAAAAATTTGCTTAAAATGAGATAGGGGTGAGAATTTAAAACCATGAAAAGAGGAGGGGTTGGAATGAAATTTTGTGAAAATTTAAGGGAGTTTTGCAAGGTTGAATTGGTCAAAATTTCAGTTGAATATGGTCAGCACTTGGGTGGCACATAGCTAGCCCAATTAGAGGTAGTTCGACCCTCGGTTGCATGCACATCGAGCCACTTCAATTCAGCCTTTATAATTTATTTTTAATCCAATTTAATTTGAATTAAAAATATATTTATAAAGCATAATTTAGGTTCATATTGGACCGAACCTTGAATTGAAAACTATTCTTCTTATCTATTCATTAACTCGGTGTAAAAATTCCCTAAACGGTTTAAGCTGTCAGTAGTGTCTACCGAGCCGATTTTCACCAATTGTACAAATCTATCAAAAAAATATCAAATTCATGGTTAATATTTATAAAAATAATTAAAAATAATATGTTGGAAAATTTTAGCAAAAATTAATTATTTTATAAATAAATTATATTTTTCGACATTAATTACTCAAAATTTGCGTGAAATTAGGTCAAAAAGGGTATGAAAAAGTCTATATATCTTCATTGTTCCACACCCCCAAACTTAATTCATTGCTCATCCCGAGTAATGCCCAAATCACAAAAGAGTTTATCATTTCTCCTCATAATTATGAATTGGAAATAATTAAGCATAAAAACAATAATTTAGAAATTATGTAGCTCAAATATTTTTGATTCAATTATCATTATTCTTGTCTCAATAAAAACATGTTAAAATCCTATCACTCAATCTCTATTCCCTAGTTAAGATTAAACTGTAATCATTAAGTTTAACTTATGTCTTCATATGTTGAACATAGCAATTTCTCTCCACTAATGTAGGTAACATTGAAATCTTGAATCAAATAGGTCTTTTACATAGGTTGTAATGGGGCTAGGCTAGGGGTAGGGAAAAGATAGATAAATTTAAGCTAAAACCCTAGACTCAGCTTGCATCGAACCTTCAATTTCACTAACTCTTTCGAACTTTGAATGCTCATGCTCTTTTTCTTTTTTTCTCTTAAGTACATATGCTATATATTTTTCCTTTTTTTTCTAAGTATCATTTTTGTATGTAGTACACTTTTGTTTAGCATTTTGGTACTTTTTCTTAACTCTCCCAAACTTTTTTTCAGAATATAATTTTGATTGAAAAAGTCTAGTAGTTGGGACAATTTAGAGATAAGTACAAGAGAATAGATGGCTTATAATTGTAGGGTACAAAGAAAATCAGGCCATATAGTCTCAAAATTGGCTTCAAGGGATAACATTTATTAAGGTTCGCTTAAAAGGCTCAAATAATCAAAACAAATGTTGCCTAAATCATTTTCAAAATTTCATGCTTCCTAGGATTTCACTTCAAGAAATTACTAAGTCAATTCTAAAGACTTAAACTTTCATGCATATCTAGCTTCTATAAGGAATAAAGAATTTTATGATACGATTTCACATAGTTTATTAAGAGTAGCATTCCTATCGTGGTTCAGCTTAACATCATAAACATTAAGATAATTAAATTTTATTTTTACCAAAGTTTTAACATATTTAACATAAATTCAAATTTTCAAGCAAAATTATAAATAAATTCATAAAATAAAAAGAAATGATACTTATTAAGTAGTTTTCAGATTTCAGTCCCTCTTACTTAAATTGAACAATGTCCCCATTGTTAAAAACAATAGAGGATGTACAAAAAATTGAATAAATACTGCACACTAGGTAGGATCAGAGAAGAGGAGGTGAGTCAAATTGACTGCTTAAATACCAGACTCTTCAATGTCCAATCCTAGACATGAACATATTTATTACTACACTTTTATTTTTCTAAATTACTCAATTATTGTCTTCAACCTCTTAATTTATTATGTAGGAATTAAAAAAAAAAACCTAGTGACCTAATCCTAAATTCATTCAAGAATTAAAAACTGAAAATTAAAATAAAAAATTAAAGAAAAGACAAGTTTCCCCTTTTATTTATGTTCAAACCCCCTAGACTTTGACTCTCTTTTTGCTTATTAGTCCCTATTGTTGCTCGAGTCACCTTGCTCCTTCTTCGATATTGGAGTCCATGGTTCAAATATATAATCTTGAAATTCAGGCACAAAGAAAAATGGGTCAAGAAACACTTTTTCAAATGTACTTTTAAATGCATCATCTCGTATCTTCGTGTATCTCTAATACAATTGTTGCTGCCATTGCATGTGTTGCATGCAATCCATCAACTTTGACAACTCATTTCGAAGTTCAGCTCGAGACAACGATGGTCTTGGTATGGATCTGTCAGGCTCGGATGTTCGTTCAATAGACTTTGTCTCATCATGCATTCCAATCGGTTCTGTCATCGAAAGATCATCTTTAATCTTCACAAGATCTTCGTCTTCCTCAGGATCCTCTTCTTCTTCTTCAGCTTGTTGTTGAAGAATGGAATTTCTTGCTACTCGATATAGATCCCAATCAGAGATTGCTCCTTGGTATATCCTGCTCTATTTACATCCCCAAGAATTTCAACTTTTAAGCACAACACTGTGATCGTAAATGGGAAATAAGCTTGAGCAGAATGTCTCATGGCACAGTTTCAAATTTCTCTGATGATGATTCTTCCTACATCGATGGTTTTTGCCTTCAGGATTGAATAAATCAACACCATTCGTTCTAATGAAACAATAGTTCCCTGTTGAATAGGCATGAGACTGAATTAAATGAAGTCAAACCACACATTTACTATCGGTGTTAAGTTTTCTCTACGACATGTATGAATTCCATGTTTTCATACCGTTCATTCAGAACCTGGAATTGTAAGTTCTCGAAGAATTTCTTTAAATTTTTCAGCCTCTAAGTTCTTCAACAAAGTATAATATTCGTATTCTTCAAAATCAAGTAAGTCAAAGAACTCATTAATAGTGCTTAACTTCCATGGTACCTTGATTCCTCGGACGAAATTTCTTTAAGTTCAACTGAGGTAAAATTTGCATAAAATTCTTGAACTAGTTCTTCATCTACACTTGGTCGCTTTTCACAAAATAATCCCTAGAGCTTCAATAATTTGTCAGATTTTTGCCATGAATTTGGTGTATTTACTTTCTTCACAAGTAAATTCCTTTCTTAGGCAACATCTGCTGATTTCTGAATGTGCTATCGTATCTTTTCTTAGCTGTTGCACTGTGGAATTTATTCGACACTTCTTCCATTGCGGCACGAGTTGTCTTGCGTGGCATGATTTTAACCGATAAACAAATAAATGGAAAAAACATTTTTCTAAAATTTAATTAGTATAAAATATTAATAATTTAAAATAAATTAAAAAGTTAATAAATTAAAGATTAGAAGATGAATTTTTACCACCTTTTGTTGAAATCAAATCCAAATTATTAAATAAGGCTAAAATTAAAAGGGTTTTATCTAAGGTAGGGTTTTGAGGAAACTTAGTGTTCGGGTGAGGGGCACACGACCTAGGTGTCTATAGGTTTAGGTGTGCTTGGCCTAGGAATTCAACACGCAAGGCAGCATCATGATGTGCATGGGCGTGGCTCGATAGCAGTAGGTGTTGGGACGTGCGACATAGCAGTAACTCGCCTGGCGCGCGCAGATCGCTAAGACGTGCGGACACTATCGGGCGCTGGCGAGAGCTTGCGAGCAGAGGCATCAGGAGGCATCAGGCGCTTGTGAGGACTTGCGAGCGGATGCGTCAGGAGGCATCAGGCGCTTGTGGAAGGCATCGACTGATGGCGCTCGACGTGGCTGGATGACTGCCGATGATTGGCACAGGTGGCTGCCTATGGTGGCTAATTTGATGGTTTGAGTGATAATTCCCTTAAGTGGTGGGTTATTTATAATGCATGGAAGATGTTTCACATTCAAACACTCAAATTAAATTCCTAAGTCCTATTTTAACTTAAATACAAATTTTATTTAAATTTAAATTCTAAAAACAAATCATAGTTTAAACTTTTGATAATAATTATTATTAAATTATAAATATAAATTATAAAATTTAATTTATAATATAATATTAAGAATTATCAAATTTTGAAAAATAAAAATAAATAAAATAAATAATTAAATGATATTATTATTTTAGCTATTTTAAATATATTTACAGAAAAAACAGTTAATTTTAGTATTTACAAAATTAACAACTAAATTTTACAAAAAATTCGATTAAGTCCTTGAACTTAAAATAATTTGAAAATTGAGTTGTAATTAAAATTTGGATAAAAAATTGACCCTTTTATTTGCAAAATTCAAAATTAAAAAAATTATTTTCTAACTTAGAAAATAATTTTTCTGAAAATTATTTTAAAATTAATTCTAGCAAAGATTGGAGGGGTCAAAAACGATCCCACTTAAGTTCAAAACTCCTCGATATAATTCATTTCAACATATTATTCCAAGAAATATAACCTAAGTTATCTATTAAAATGAAAAATAATTAAGTGTCTGATAAAATGAGCAATGCTTCATTTCGCTCAACTTTATTTCCCCAATAATGTTTCAATCTCTAAGCATTAACTCGAAAAATACCTTGCTTACCATAGAGTTCAACCACTCCATATGGGAAAACTTGATGGATAGTGAATTGTCCTAACCAAAGTGATCTCAATTTACTTGGAAAAGAATTCAATCTAGAGTTAAATAATAAAACTTGCTGACTACTTCGAACTCTCTAACTCGAATGTGCTTGTCATGCCATCTTTCTAATCTTTCTTTGCATAGCTTGGCATTGTCATAAGCGAACATTCGAAATTCTTCTAACTCATTGAGCTAAAGCATTTCTTTTTCTTTTGCAAGCTTGGGATCCAAATTGAGCTGCTGAAGAGCCCAATACCAACCTATAGGGAGACATCATCTAACAACCTATAGGGAGACATCATCCAAATACCTTCTCGAGTATGCCTTTTATTTCTTTGTTTGCCAACTCAACTTGCCCATTCGTTTGCAGATGGTAAGCTATAGCAACCTTATGTCTTATTCCATGTTTATCAAGTAACCACTTCATCCATTTGTTCACAAAATAGGACCCTTCATCACTGATGATGGCTCTTGGAGTTCCAAATCGTGTGAACACATGCTTCTGCAAAAATTTCTTCACTACCTTTGCATCATTTGTTGGATATGCCTCGGCTTCAATCCATTTCGATACGTAGTTGACTATTACTAGAATATACTTGTTAACAAATGACGGAGGAAATGAACCTAGAAAGTTAATACCCCAAACATCAAACAATTCCACTTTCATGATGTTTGTTTGAGGCATTTCATTTCTGTTGGTGACATTACCAACCCTTTGACATTGACCACAGCTTCTGACATAAGTGCACACATCCTTGAACAATGTTGGCTAAAAGAATCTAGCTTTTAATACTTTGGTCGTAGTACGTGAACCTCCGAAGTGTCCTCCACTTGGAGTTGTGTGACTGATAAAATATTACTTGTACTTCATCTTTTGCCACACATCTTCTGATCATCTGATTTGCATACTTCTTAAACAAATACGACTCTTCCCAGAAGTAATACTTAGCATCCTGAAGGAACTTTCTCTTTTGCTGATACGTCTTATCATAGGGAATCAAACCACATGCTAAGTAGTTAGCAAAATCAGCAAACCAAGGGGTACTATGACTTAACTTGAGTATATGTTCATCATGGGTCTCTTGTATAGGTACAAGAGTTTAACTTTCTTCTCGTGGCTCTAATCTAGATAAGTGATCGGCTACTAGGTACTTTACGCCTCTTTGATCTTGAATTTCTAGATCAAACTCTTGAAGTAATATGACCCATCAAAGCAGTCTTAACTTAACATCTTTCTTGGCAAGTAAGTATTTAATTGCCGAATGATCCATAAAGACCGTCACTTTCATACCTATAAGATAGGATCTAAACTTGTCAAAAGCAAAATTCTTTCTTGACTATCGTATAGTTCATCTGAGCTCCTGACAAAGTTTGACTTGCATAGTAGATGGGATGAAAAACTTTGTTCCTTCGCTGGCCCATCACAGCTCCGACTGCGAAATCACTTGCATCACACGTCAACTCGAACGGAAATTCCCAATCTGGTGTGACCATAATTGGTGCTGAAACTAGTTGATTCTTCAAATCATTAAATGCTATCAAGCATTCTTCATCAAAGTTGAACATTGTTTCCTTCTCTACAATTTGCTTAAGTGTTTAGCAATTTTAGAGAAATCCTTGATAAATCTCCAATAGAATCCAACATGTTCCAAAAAGCTTCTTACACCTTGTACAGATGTTGAAGGTGGTAGCTTATCAATTACATCTACTTTGGCTTTATCGACTTCAATTCCTTGTCTTGTTATACAGTGCCCCAAAACAATACCTTCTCGTACCATAAAATGACATTTTTCCTAGTTGAGAACAAGGTTTGTTTCTTCGCATCGCTTTAGTACCTTAGCTAGATTAGCTAAGCAATCATCATAAGTTTCCCCGAACATTGAAAACTCATCCATGAACACTTCCAAATACTTCTCAACCATGCCAGTGAAAATGACCATCATACATATTTGAAATGTAATAGGTGCATTACATAAACCAAATGACATGAGTCTAAAAGTGAACGTACCATACGGGCAAGTGAATGTCATTTTGTGTTGATCTTCCAGTGCGACTGTAATCTGACTGTACCCTGAGTACCCATCTAGAAAATAGTAATAGTCTTACCCGTCTAGAAAATAGTAATAGTCTTACCCTACGAGTCTATCTAGCATCTGATCCAAGAATGACAAAGGAAAGTGATCCTTCCTTGTTGCTTTGTTCAATTTTTGGTAGTCGATGATAATTCGCCATCCTATAACTGTTCTAGTCGGTATTAACTCATTTTTTTCATTCTTCAAGATTGTAAGACCTCCTTTCTTAGGTACGCATTGGACAGGACTAACCTATGAACTGTCTAAGATGGGATAGATTATACCCGCATCTAACCACTTGATAATTTCTTTCTTGACAACATCCTTCGTAATGGGGTTCAATCTCCGTTGTCCATCAATTGTTGCTTTCTTACCATATTCAAGAATGACCTTGTGCATGCATACGGATGGACTTATACCATGAATGTTAGCTATGGTCCATCCATTAGCCTTCTTGAATTGCTTCAGCACTTTAATCAATTGATCTTCCTGCTTCTCAGTTAGTTGTGCTGAAATAATCATATGTAAAGTAGAAGCGTCACCTAAATAAACATATTTCAAGTGTGAAGGTAATACCTTAAGCTCTAATTTAGGTGGCTCTTCAATCGATGCTTTTGGTTGAACATAATCTCTGCTTTTCAAATCCAAAGATTCAAAACTCGGTTGTGGATTAAATCCCCTCGAATTAGCTTCCAGTAAAGCCAAGTTTTCCTCTTCAATGATTAACTAGTCTAACTTAAACACTACAAAACAATCATCAACTAAATCAAGAAATCTCATAGATTTAAAAACATTAAATATTACCTGATTGTCCTAAACACGCATAGTTAGCTCGCCTTCGTGCACTTCAATGAAAGTCCTTCCTGTTGCTAGGAATGACCTTCCTAAGATGATTGACACTTGTTTATCTGCTTCAAAGTCTAAAATGACAAAGTCAACAGGAAAAATAAACTTATCAACATGAACCAATACATCTTTAATTTTCCTTCAAGATATGTTATAGATCGACCGACTAATTACACTGTAGTTAGTCTAAGTTCACCTATCCCCAACTTTCTGAATATCGACATAGGCATTAAGTTAAAGCTTGCACCCAAATCACATAGTGCTTTACCACAATAGGTTGCATCAATGTTGCAAGGTATAGTAAAGCATCTAGGATCCTTCAACTTTTGGGGTTGTTTGTCTTGAAGATATGCACTACATTCCTTCGTTAGGGCTGCTGTCTCAAATTCTCCAAGTCTTCGCTTCATCGACATAATATCTTTCATGAACCTGACATAATTCGTCATCTACTCAAGTGCTTTTACCAACGGAATGTTGATATGAAGTTGCTTGAGTACATCTAGGAACTTCTTGAACTAGACTTCCTACTCCTGCTTTTGAAGTCTTTGAGGGTAGGGTGGTAGAGGATTTCTAACTTGAACTGGATGCTTTGGCTTCTATGGCACTTATGCGTTTAACGAAGTTGTTAGATTATCACACTTGACTAGTTCAGAAGTCATTTTCTCAACATTCACCGGTTTTGGTTCTGATGAAACTGGTTCTGGTAAAATTGGTTCTAGTTCTAGTTTTGGTAAAGTTGGAGTTTCAACACTTGGTTGAACTTCCACTGATTCTTGAGCATCAGCTTGCTCTTCTTCTACTTCAACAATGTTGGGCTGCAAAGTCTTTTCACTCCTCAATGTTAATGCTTTACAATGCTCCTTCCTTAGATTTCTCGGATTCTTTGTATCACTCGGTAAAGCACCTTGTGGACGGTTCTTTAGTTTATTGGCAAGTTACCTCACTTGATTCTCAAAATTCCTTAGAGTGGCATTCTTTGCCATATATGCCTTCAATAAACTCTCTAAGCTATTAGAAGATTCAGATTGTTGTAAAGAAACCACGAGGAACTAATTTCATTTTGAGGAGTTAGGTACTGGATGTATGAATAATTAATTCTTTTTCTACAGGGATTTTACCTTTATGATCAGCTATTTGGGAAAGGAAGAATGTTGAACAAACACTAGGCCTAACAACCCTAGAAAGTCATTGATGGTATTACAAATAACATAGATTTTCTTCCCAATTTAGTGTTTAAATTGTTCCTTTTATACTTCATTTAGCATGCATCATTAGCATTTCATACTTAATTTTCATGTTTTCCAACTCATTGATAGTTAGTTTAAATTCTTGTTAACTTTATCTATTTTTTGTTCTAATGTCTACGCAAGCGGCCGAAATATTATGTTTTAATATTATCAGTGCAGGAACTCAGTATAGAAGCCTAATACTAAACAACCACAAAATCAACTGAATATTGCGATAAAGAGATGTTGCCACATTGAAACTAAACCTCAAATGAGAAGAATCAAGTTGAATTCACAGATGGAAGCACAAATGCAGGAATTTCACAGATGTAGTTGCAATTACAAATTCAGAATGCGTCCAGCAATACAGCGACAATCTGCAAATCTGAGAAGAACATACTAGAACTGTGTGAGTAGTCAGCTATATTTTAACTAATTTTGATAGCTGCAAAATCCAAATCTAGATCTAAGAGAGAAAACTGAATCCTACAACATTTTAGAGGCTATAAATAGATGAACGAAGAAGGAAAAAAAATCATTAAGAGCAAGGGAATTAAATTCTGAAAATTCTATGTGAATTGAAAATTTGAGTTGGAAATCAGTGAGATGATGAATCAAGTCCATAACTGCTTCTGACGAGAAGTGCTTGATGCTGCACAAGAGGAACAATTAGAGAGTAGGCATAGTAGTCTAGAGATATTAAGCTTCGTTGTATTCTTTAATTCTTCTTAAATGATGATGGATTCTGATGATATTAAATGAATACGAGAGTTTCTTTTAATGTTATATCATTTTGATTCTTATTCTACACTGCTAGCCTATTTATTCTTGGATCTAACTGCTTTAAGCACGAGAGTGAAAATGCAATACGCTAACATCGAGAGATGCAATGACAGATTAGGTTAACAAGTGGGTTAGGTGAGAGTCGCTCAAGACTGGGTTAAATACAGTTACTTGTTCTCAAGTACACATCGTTGTTCACACCAATAGGTGGTGTAATTATGAATGCTTAAGTCGGGATTAAGTAAGGAGCTATTTTGGTAGGAAATCAAAGGGACTTCATTGCAGCGACAATCCATCAATATTACACCTTGTCGATGCATCCAGCGTTGCAACTTAGCAGGTTCAGTGAACCATTTCTACCATTTACACTTAGTCACATTTATATTTCATGCATTTTAATATTCAATACTCAACACTCAACATAATTGAATTTATTTTTAGTACACTGACACTAGCCTCTAAAATTTACTTCTAATTGCATTGACATTACTAATCATTTTTAGTGTGCAGATTTGACATAATGCACTAACAGCAGTACTCAAATTACCTTTAATTTCAGTAGTTGTTGCTCTGACATTGTAACATCAAGAACCTATTCCTCGAGGGATCGATATCCGATAGACTTGTCTATCAACTATACTTGCATCGACGTGTGTATGCTTGCATAATCGTTGTGTCGTAAAAACATCAATCAAGTTTTGACATCGTTTTCGGGGAATGACGTTTGTTTGATGTTTACTTTTATTATTGCAATTAGTTTTACTTATCTAACTTTTAACTTTTGTTAATTTGTTTATATTTCTTTTCTGGTTCTGAAGGTATTGCATGTCCACAAGGAGAAATCCTAACAACATTGTTAGTTTTGATCTGGAGCTCGAAAGGACATTAAGGAGGAGAAGGCAAGAGCAAAGGAGAATGGCTAGAAACAATAATAATTTACCACCAATGCTGCCACAAAATGGAAATCCTCCAGTGCTACCGTAAGCAATCGATGATTTACCACCGTTACCATAAAACGAGCAAATACCGAATAGGACAATAAGGGATTTTGTTGTTCCTATACTCAATGATTTACAACCAGGAGTTGTGAGACCAACAATTCACGCTGGTAACTTTGAATTGAAACCAGTGATGTTTCAGATGCTCTATTCTAATGGACAATATTCAGGTTTTCCGCATGAAGACGAATGAGAACATTTGAAATCATTTTTACTTATTTATGCATCATTCAATCAACATGGTGTCCCTGATGATGCATTGAAGATGCAATTATTTCCTTACTCATTGCAAGGAAAAGCACGAACATGGCTTTTAGGTTTGCCGGCTAGATCTATCATATCTTGGAATGGATTAGCAATGCAGTTTGTTTTAAGATTTAATCCACCGACAATGAATGCGAGGTTGTGAAATGACATCACTGCATATCATCAACTTGATGATGAAAATTTACACACAACATGGGAGCACTTCAAAGCATTACTTCGACGTTGCCTAATGGATGAAATTCAACAAGAGACTCAGATTGAGATTTTTTATAATGGTTTAAATGCTCAGACAAGAAATCTTGTCGACGCATTGGCAAATGGTCCGTTGTTGGATTGTACATACGATGAAGCTGTTTGAATTCTGGAGAGGATTGCTCAGAACGACTACCTATATCCAATCTTTCAATTTGCATAGGTGAAAACTAACCCTGGATTTCTTGAATCAGATACTATTTCTGCATTGTCAGCGTAGGTATCTTCACTGGCCAACATCATAAAGAATATGAAAGGATCAAGCGACATTGCTCTTATACAAGTAGCACAGCAATCGGATGCACCGATATTTTCATGTAAAATTTGTAGCGACAACCACAGCTATGAAGACTACCAACAACATACAAAAAATGCATACTATGTTAACAACATCCGAGGGGATTCATTTGGTAACTCTTACAATAATCGCTCGCAACAACCTTGGGGGAATCAAAATATGACCACATATAGACTTGGAAATTCTTCAAACCAAGGAACTTCTAGGCAAGGAGGTTACAACAATAGCCAATCGCAGCACTACTATCAGAATTCACAAGTAAATTCTCGTACTGAACCAATACAGTCACATTATGAAATACAACCACAATTGCGACTGCAGTCACAACCATCTATACTACCATAAATGCAAGGACAACATCATCAGCATCAATAGCAGTAATTTACTCAACCTAAGGTAGATCCTATGGCTACTCTTGAAGCAATGATGCGCGAGCATATCTTACGAACCGAAGCGATAGTGCAAGGTAATTCTTCTTCTATACGAGCATTGAAAGCTCAACTTGGATAGTTGGCATCTAATCTCAGCACTAGATCATCGGGTACTTTACCTAATGATACTGAAAATCCAACGTAAAGGGGGAAGGAGAATTGCAAAGCAATCACGCTAAAAAGTAGGAAACAAACGGTAGATTTAAGCAATTTTGATCAAGATCATGTCGAAGCATCCACTTCACAGCAACAAGAAGAGGTTATAACAGAAGAAAGTCAAGCACAAAATAGTGCTGAAGAACCAACTGTATTACCATCTTTGCTTATAGTCTGTCCAGATAAGTCGTCGACATAACCATCACTGTCGAAGCAACAGAGTTATCCACAACCACTTACTGCGACCATACCTTTGCCATTTCCACAACATTTCAGAGAAAAAGTTTATGACAAGGATTATCAAAAGTTTGTTTCTACTTTGAAACAATTGCATATTAATATACCTCTAATAGATGCTCTTGTCAGATACCTAGTTATGGGAAATACATGAAGGAGCTTTTATCAAAGAAAAAGAAGTTATACAATATAGAGATGATTGTGCTCACAGAGGGATGTAGTGCTATAATCACAAACAAGTTGCAAACCAAGATGAAAGATCCTGGCAGCTTCACAATCCCATGCTCCATCAGAAATCATTTCTTAGGTAAAACTTTATGTGATTTAGGAGCTAGTATTAACTTAATGCCTCTATCTACTTTTAAGAAGTTAGGAATCGGGACAATGAAGCCTACTGTGGTGATATTACAACTGGAAGACAGATCTCTAGCACAGCTAGAAGAACAGATCAAAGATGTTCTTGTTCAAGTCGATAAGCTAGTGTTTCTTGTTGATTTTATCATCCTAGACTGCGAAGCAGACAATGAAGTACCCATTATTTTGGGAAGACCATTTCTAGTAATAGGACGAACACTTATCAACGTGTTCAAAGGAGAATTAGTGATACGTCATAATGATGACCATGTAACTTTTAGTGTGTTTGGAGCATCACCATCCGAACCCAAAGAACAATGTCACCACATTGACTGTTGGACGAGGTTATTTTGGAAGAATTTCATGCAAGGAGTTCAACATTGTCTGAGGATGATGCGATGACATCTATTGATTATATCCTAGCTTATTGTCAAGACAAAGAGGAGGTAAATAATTGTGAGATGCGTAGAAATTGGCAAATGGAATCTTTAGATTTGTCCAACAGGACAATCTTAGTATTTAAACCACCTATTAAGCAAGCTCTTAGCTTGGAGTGAAAACCATTGTCGACACCTTTGAATTATGTTTTCCTTGGTGACAATGAAACACTGCCTGCAATTGTCAACGCATCCCTCAATGCAACACAAGAAGAGAAGCTTATTGTAAACTTGAAAGATCACAAGAAAGCCATAGCCTAGAGCATCGCAGACATAAGAGGCATTAATCCTTCTTTCTGCATGCATAAGATACGGTTAGAAGATGAAGGGAAGCAATCCACTGAACAATAACGATGGCTCAATGAGAAAATGAAAGAAGTGGTAAAAAAAGGAAATTATCAAATGGTTGGATGCGGGCATTATATACCTTATTTCTAATAGTAATTGGGTAAGCACCGTCCAATGTGAGCCTAAAAAGAGTGGTTTCACAGTTGTGACTAATGATAAGAATGAGTTAATTCCTACTTGCATTGCACCTGGATGGTGAGTGAGCATTGATTACCGATGACTGAATATGGCCACAAAGAATGACCGTTTTCCACTTCCTTTCATCGATCAAATGTCAGATAAGGTAGCTGGTAAAGCCACTATTGCTTCCTGGATTGTTATTCTAGATACAATCAAATAGCTATTACGCCGAAAGATCAAGCAAAGACTACATTCACGTGTCCTTTTGGAACCTTTGCCTTCCGACGAATGCCATTTGGGTTGTGTAATATGCTAGCAACATTCCAGAGATGTATGACGGTGATATTCTCGGATATGATTGAGGACTCACTCGAGGTATTCATGGATGATTTTTCGATTTATGGATAGATTTTCGACCAATGCACCGACAATTTGGCAAGAGTTCTGAAAAGATACGAGGAAACAAATCTGGTTCTGAATAGGGAAAATGTCATTTTATGGCAACTTAAGGAATTGTTCTTTGCCATCGCATTTCTTGTCAAGGCATTGGGGTCGATAAAGCAAAGGTCAAAATCATCGAAAATTACCAACACCTACAATGTCAAAGTAATAAGAAGCTTTCTTAGACATGCTTGTTTCTATAGACGATTTATCAAACATTTTTCCAAGATAGTTAAACCCTTATTCTCATTGCTAGAGCAGAATAAAAAATTTGTGTTCGACGATGCATGTCTGGGTGCATTCACATCAATAAAGAAGTAGCTGGTACAAGCTCCGATTGTCGTAGCACCAGACTGGACGTAACCATTCGAACTAATATGCGATGCTAGTGACTTTGCTGTAAGAGCTATCCTCGGCCAAAGAAAAAATAAGGTATTTCATTCTATTTATTATGCTAGTAAAACACTAACTGAAACGCAGGTTAATTACACCACAACTGAAAAAGAATTGCTAGCAGTGGTCTTTGCCTTTGACAAGTTTTGTTCTTACATTGTCAGCACAAAGACTACAGTTTACACGGATCACTCACCATTTAGATACCTTTTCAACAAAAAAGACGCCAAACCTAGACTCATTAGACGGATCCTACTCCTCCAAGAATTTGATGTTGAAATCAGAGATAGGAAGGGATCTGAGAATCAAGTAGCTGACCATTTATCTCGGCTAGAAAGTGAGAGTGAAATTGGACAAAATACCTAGCTTGTAGAAGCATTTCCTGATGAACAATTATTCACTATCGACACATCCCCATGGTATGCCGATGTAGTCAACTATCTTGTATGTGGGAAGCTACCTATGAGTGCGGCTGGTCACAAAAAGATCAGGTTCATACGTAATGCTGCCAAATATCATTGGAACGAGCAATACCTATTTAAAGTATGTGTCAACAATATAATTTGTTGCTGTGTACCTGAAGAAGAAATGATGTCAATCTTGAGACATTGCCACAATGCCCCGAACATTTTGGTGGAACAAGGATTGCTGCAAAGGTCTTACAATCAGGATTCTATTGGCCCAATTTGTTTCGAGATGCTC
This sequence comes from Kokia cookei, assembly GCA_039519145.1. Taxonomy (NCBI): domain Eukaryota; kingdom Viridiplantae; phylum Streptophyta; class Magnoliopsida; order Malvales; family Malvaceae; genus Kokia; species Kokia cookei. Next base: position 22,349,159 of record CM076905.1, read on the forward strand.
ATAATTTCCTGCAATAGTATGATTGTTGTCAACGCATTGGTTCTATATCTTGATGCAACGAGATGTTCCAACAACCTATCATGGAGGTAGAGCTTTTCGATGTTTGGGGTATAGACTTCATGGGACCATTTTCGAACTCTTTTGGAAATATATATATCTTAATGGCTGTTGATTACGTATCCAAGTGGATTGAAGCTATTGCAGTACCAAAAGACGACGCTCGGCCAGTATTGAAGTTCTTCCATACATGCATCCTCACAAGGTTTGGAACCCCAAGAGCATTGATAAGTGACCAAGGCACTCATTTCTACAATAACCAAGTGGCAATTGCATTGAAACAATATGGTGTGAAGCATCGTATGGCCACCACATATCACCCACAAACTAATGGTCAAGCCGAAGTATCTAATCGCCAATTTAAAGGTATACTTGAAAAGGTGGTTAATCCATCTAGGAAGGATTGGTCAGCAAGGCTACATGATGCATTGTGGGCACTTCGTACTACTTTCAAAACCCCATTGGGAATGTCACAATATCAACTAATGTTTGGAAAATCTTGTCACCTGCCTGTCGAACTTGAACATAAAGCCATGTGGGCAATGAAGCAGGTAAATTTGGATTATGATGGTGCTGGGAAGAAAAGATTGTTGGACATCACGAAATTAGAAGAGATCCGACACCATGCTTATGAGAATGCTGCGATATACAAGGAAAAGACAAAGCGATGGCATGACAACCTCATTTTGCGTCGACAATTTCATCCTGGTCAGTTGGTACTTTTATTTAATTCACGTTTGAAATTACATACAGAAAAATTACGATCAAGGTGGTCAGGACCATTCAAAGTTGTCGAAGTATTTCCAAGCGGTGTGGTGGCAAATAAAAACTTAAAGGATGGGCAAAAGTTCAAAGTGAATGGCCAACGTCTTAAACACTATGTGAGCCCAGATGTTCGAGAACCAGATGAAACCGTTGATCCGGTGACACTTAAATAATGTCAATGCATTCATTTATTTTCTTTTATTTGTTTCACTTTTCATTATGTTGTTTCAGATTCTTAGCATAAATAAAAATCAACTTTTTGTTGACGCATTGAAGCAGTGATTGTTGGCGCATTCGGCGATGAGTCAGCGTTACTTTTTTAGCAAGAATCACACCGATTGATTTTCTATCATCCCAACCGTTAGATTAAAACAAAAACAGTACGGTCTGTAGCCTAGCAATTAATGGCAGTAGACACAATGATTTTCGATATTTTTTCACTCATTACATTTAGGTTATAAAATCCCCGATTGTAGTTATCTTCCTCTTCACCATCATCGTTGTTACTGCAACTCATTTCCCTCATTATCGGTAGATTTCCTTTTCATATTTCAAAGCAATATCCTTATGATTTTTTTTCTTTATTCTCTTTTATTTTCACCATGCCTAAGACCTATGGTTCTAAGAATACTCCCAAACCTTCCTCCAAAAACACTCCGACCACCCCAATTAAGATTCTATCCAAGACACCACCACCTTCATCCATAGGCCCAGTGTTGTTTTTAAACGACTGCGGCTAAAGTCAGATACCGTAATATCATGCACTATCAGTCGTTTAGGGTGAGAATACTTCTGTGACCATCCATCTGGCTATTCCCTTACTCTAGTTCGTGAATTTTATGCCAACTTAGCGGACAAAGAGAAAAAATTTATTTTTGTTCGACAGGGGCTTGTACCATGGACTGCGGCACATATCAATGTCATGCTACGGACACCAGAACACGTAAACAGTCACTCGCCCTTCATGCACAGTTTAAACGAAGATAGCCTGACTGAGATGATGAACGACCTTTGCGTCGATAATGCTTCATGGACGGGCAGTGGATTCCATAATTTTACAATGCATAGACGTTACCTAATGACTTTCTGTAAGGTATGGTTCTACTTTATTAATAGTCGTGTAATGCCATCCACTCACAGTACTACAACCATATTGGACTGTATGTGTTTCTTGCATTCCATCTTGCACCATTTTCACATCGACATTGGGGAGCTTATACATGCCCAGATTGCGGAAGCTGCAGGAAAGCAAAATGGTATTCTTGCTTTCCCCTCTCTTATTATGCTCATTTGTCAACATAAGGGCATTGTGCCAAAAGATGATGAGGAGGTCGTGGAAAATAAGGGTCCAATCAATGATATATCGGTTGAGAGGATGACACGAGGCCAAGATACACCTGTGGCCAAGGAAGCTTCGAAAAAAGAAAGACAAGGGGAAAGGGAAAAAGAAAGAAGAACAAATTAATGCGCCCACATATCCACAAATATTAAGGAGACTGGCTAGTTCGAAAATCCATCTTTACCATATTGATACGCGTACAATCCGCCTAATGATTGTATTATATGATTTGGATTACAGGTAGCATATATTTTATGCATACACAAAAGCCTAGAACGAATCCATTGTCCCTGTATTGCGTCACATCAACCCCAGACCACTACCAGATTTTCCAGCATTCCCTGATATCTTCTATCCTATGTACCACTCCTCATCTGACCAGCCTACTACTGATGGTAGGCCTACTCAAATGCCAAGAAGAATTCACATATCTGATGATGAAAACAATGAAGGGCATTCAAACGTTAAGGAGGATTGCTATCGCAATATTGCTGATTTGTTCGAGGATGAATTTTCCAACAGTTTAGGCATAAATATGGTTGAAAGAGAAGCTATTGCAGAAGAAGATGTCGATGCAGAAGAAGATGCTGACATTGGCCCAACTGAACTTGAGCAACATATGAAAGAGGAAGCCAATCAGAGAGGTGATCAAGAGAAGGATGAAGAAAAAGAAGGAAAGGAAGAAGAGAGAGGAGAAATAGAACCTGCCGAGGTGTAAGAAGAGAAGGAACCCAATGCCCCAGTAATGATCGTGGAGGACGTTGTGGGAGCATCCAGCTCAGAAGAGACTCAACCTATTGTAGGTCAGGCTGAAGTTGTCACTGGCAAAGTAGAGGAACTGAATCCTCTCACAATTGTACCGTACATAGCACCACTCGCCGAAGTCCACCCATCCAACGTGACAATGGATGAGGCCATCACCTAACCTACCGAGGGAGAGCAATCCACCGAGCCGATTGGTTCAAAGGATAAGAAGAGGAAGAGGCGCAAGGACAAGAGAAAGAAGAAACATTATGACGAGGGATAGAGCCCGAAAAAGAAAAAGAACAAAACCAAAGCAGCCTCCGCATCGGCTGCTGCTGAATAAATTGGTGCATCTCTTTTTAGTTAGTTTTCATGCATTTTTCTTATGCCTACATTTTCATTGTCAATGCATTTCTCTTAGTTTACTACATTGTAGCTACATTTCCATTACTTTTTGTATATCCATTGTCATTGTATTGGGGACAATGCAAACATTAAGTTTAGAGGGGAAGCTAATGTGACTTGGAAATGCAACTACACCTTCTTATTTGACTTTTATTTTGTTTCTTTAGTAATGAAAATTGACAAAATTTCAACAAAATTGTGCCCACAAATTTTTTATTTTAATGCGTAATTCTTGAATTGTTTGAATACTGATGTGGAGATTGGATGAGTATGAATGAATGATAAGTCTGCTATTTTAGAATGAATAATTGAAACTGTTTTAGTAATGAATGAATAGTATTGGTGTTCAATCTTGAACTGACTAATTAGTACAACGACATTGTATGAATAAAAGACACTCCAATATAAGTGCATTGTGACTTTTAAGGAAGAACACTCCGTTGAAGACAAAGAAAAGAAAACTTATATAGCCAAAGGCTGTAACTGCAAGAGTGTGTGTTGGCACAATTACATGCCTCCTGGGGGTTTGTTGCACCCCATCGTTACTACCCAAGAACAAAGGTAGAGTAATGCAATGACATCTTTCAGTCACTTACAACAAAGAGAAAAAAATAAGAATAAATTGCTGAAATGGCTCAAGGAAGGTTAAGGTTAAATGAATGATACTAACATTTATGAATTGTAGTTTCAAGTTGTTCATGTCTAAATTTTCGACGCATCATTCTATTATATGAATGCAGTTTAAACATTAGAAATTTAAAGAATTCAAGTTGTGTGAATAATGATTGCTGTGACATTTCTAATTGCTACTTTGTTAATTTTTTTTTACTTGTGGACAAGTAAAAACTCAAGTTTAGGGGTGTGATAGTTTTACAAATAACATGGATTTTCTTCCCAATTTAGTGTTTAAATTGTTCCTTTTATACTTCATTTAGCATGCATCATTAACATTTTATACTTAATTTTTATGTTTTCCAACTCATTGATAGTTAGTTTAAATTATTGTTCTTTTTATCTATTTTTTGTACTAATGTCGACGCAAGTAGCCGAAATTTTGTGTTTTAATATTATCAGTGCAGGAACTAAGTATAGAAGCCTAATGCAAAACAATTGTAGCCACAAAATCAGCTAAATATTGCGATAAAGAGATGTCACCGCATTGAAACTGAACCTCAAATAAGAATAATCAAGTTGAATTCACAGATTGAAGCATCAACGCAGGAATTTCACAGATGTAGTTGCGATTACAAATTCAAAATGTGTCCAACAATACAGCGACAATCTACAGATATAAGAAGAACATACTAGAACTACGTGAGTGCATAGCTATATTTTAACTAATTTTGACAGCTGCAAAATCCAGATCTAGATCTGAGAGAGAAAGCTAAATCCTGTAACATTTTAGAGGCTATAATAGACGAACAAAGGAAATAAAATCATCAAGAGCAAGGAGATTAAATTCTGAAAATTCTGTGTGAATTGAAGGTTTGAGCTGGAAATCAGTGAGTTGATGAAGTAAGTCCACAACTGCTTCTGACGAGAAGTGCTTAATGCTGCACAAGAGGAACAATTAGGGAGTAGGTCTAGTAGTCTAGAGATAATAAGCTTTGTTGTATTCTTTAATTCTTCTTAAATGATGATGGATTCTGATGATATTAAATGAATAAGAGAGTGTTTTTTAATGTTATATCATTTTGATTCTTATTCTACACTGCTAGTCTGTTTATTCTTGGATTTAACAGCTTTAAGCACGAGAATGAAATTGTAGTACGTCGACATCGAGAGATACGGTGACAGGTTAGGTTAACAAGTAGGTTACGCGAGAGCTGCTCGAGACTAGGTTAAAAACCAGTTACTTCTTCTCAAGTACACACCATTGTTCACATCGAGAGGTGGAGTAATTGTGAGTACTTGAGTCGAGATTAAGTAAAGAGCTGTTGTTGTTAAGAAATCAAAGGGAATTTATTACAGCGAGAATCCATCAATATTAAACCTTGTTGATGCATCCAGTGTTGTAACTTAGCAGATTCTGTGAACCATTAGATTTATTTTAAGTACACTGACACTAGCCTCTAAAATTTACTTATAATTGCATTGACATTACTGATCATTTTTTGTGTGCAGATTTGACATAAGGCACTAACATCTGTACTCACATTACCTTTAAATTCAGTAGTTGTTGCTCTAACATTGTAACATCAAGATCCCATTCCTCGAGGGATCAATATCCAATAGAATTGTCTATCAACTATTCTTGCATCAACTTGTGTATGCTTGCACAATCGTTGTGTCGTAAAAACATCGATCAGTCATCTAGGTTGGAATGAACCCAAAATTGGTATTCCTTATCCGTGAACACCTTTTCCCCAAACTGATTTAGATTGTGACATCTAGCGATAAGTAATCTCTATCGACTTGCTATGCCGACAGAAGATTGAGAGATCTAATTGGGGTAGTGACTAGTTGATTGGAGGAAAATCCCCAAAACCCAACAATTGAGGAACTCATACGAAAACGACCTAATATCCCCAAATCCGTTTATAAGAATTATACATCTCAACTTTTGCTTTTTTTTTCTATCTTTTATTTTATGCTCCTTACAATAAACTCTTTTATTTCTCTTCATACTATAAACCCTAAAATAAGTACTAATTAATTTTATTCCTTGCAGGGATTTTATTTACTATCGCTTTACCCCTCCTTTGGGTATAATTCTCAAAATAATACCAAGTGTTCCATTGTAACTCATTATATTTACAACTTGACCCGTATACTTGCGGAAAGCCAAAATCTACGTCGAACAGGAGTACGTTCAAGAGCGGTCAAGTTGTTGGCCATGTTGCTAGGGATGTAACGCCTTAGTAAATCTTATTCTTACATTGCTAATAAAATAATTAGAAAAATTCTAGGTTATAGATACGATATCACTATTTATTTATTTATTTTCTTTTCGTACTTCGTTTTCATTACTTTTTATTTTGATTTGGATTTTTGACTAAAAGTTAAGGATACTTGGTTGATCCTATTCCTAACCCCGAATCGCTAATTAGACGGAATAGTAGAGGCTAATAGATAATGCAAAACCTACTGCTAGAGGAGAGAGAAGAAGAATGATTCGATCCAATAGAAAATCTGACTATCAACGTAGAAAATGCTCGTATACCTCCACAACTCCCTGCAAACGAATCAATGGCGAAAGCACAAAGAACTTTGATAGAGTACTCTTTACCTACTCTAGATCTAACTCAAAGGAGTATTGCTAGACCTAATATCACCGCTAATAACTTTGAAATAAAACTGACTATGATTCAAATGATCTAGAATAATTTACAATTTAGAGGGACAATGGTTGAAGATCCCAGTTTACATTTGAAATAGTTTTTGCAATTATGCGATACTTTTAGATTTAATGGTATTACTGATGATGTCATTCATTTGAGACTATTTCCCTTTTCACTAACTGATAATGCTTTTTCATGGCTAGATGTAGAAGCACCTAGATCTATCACAACTTTGGATGAACTAGCAGGGAAATTTTTGCAAAAGTTTTTCCCTATGGGAAAGGCCATCCAACTGAGGGGAAAATTGTCAACCTTTTGGAAATTCGAGGGTGAAAGGTTTCATGAAATGTGAGAATGATTTAAGACACTACTGCACAAATGCCCTAATCATGGTATGCCAGAATGGATGCATCTACAAACTTTTTACAATGGGTTGAATGCATCTGCCAGATCTACTCTAGATGGTACGACAAGAGGAGCCCTAATGAACCAAACGTATAATGATGCTTATGGGCTAGTACAAAATATGGCGATGAACTCATGCTAGATGCCTATTAAGAGGTTCACTTATAGGTAGAGAGCCGCTTCGGTGAAAATGATACAAGAATATGATAAATACCAACAATTGTTGGAGAGACTAAACCGAATCGAGTATGCTACAGAGGCACTACCATCCCATAGAGATGATAAGCCTCTTTATCATTATCTCGTCAATCCGGAGGGGGCCAATTACGTAAGTAGTTAAAATCCCTATTCGAATACTTACAATCTAGGATGGAAAGATCACCTCAAATTTAGGTGAGGAGGAAGCCAAGGGGCCAACACTAACAATAATACCCAAGGGAGAATCCCTAGTTATCAACCCCTATTTTAGTAGAGACAGCAAAAAAAGGGAGTCAAGGTGACCATACTGATTGTGGTCAAAGAATTGATAGAATTGAAGGGGAAATGCACTTTATGAGGGTGGATGTAAAACAAGTACAGTTTGATTATGCTAATACTGCCAAATCTGTGGGAAAGCTAGATGAAAGAATGAATCAATTAATAAGCATGACGAGTTATCTTTCAGGACAAATTGGTTCGGGGATCCCTAGCAACACCGAAAATAATCCCTGAAAGGAAGGTAAAGAACAGGTCAAGGTGTTCGAGCTAAGATCTGGCAAAGTACTTAGTATTCCAGAACGACCTAAAGACGAAGAAGAGCCTAACCAACCACATGACATCATAAATATCCCGTCTGACGATGACACTGAAGTCATCAAGCCAAAGGAGGTGTCCACAAAAGAGGAATTAGAAACAAAGAAAGATATGCCTAAAAAATAGAATACCTCAATTCCTTTCCCAAAGGTTAGAAGAAAAGAAGCGACAAGATGAAGGCGACTTTGTATGTTTTCTCAACCTTTTCAAATCCCTTAATATTAACCTACTTTTGATTGAATTGATAGAAAAGGTACCTAAGTACGCCAAATTCTCAAAGGAAATCATGACACGGCATCGAAAAATTAAGGAGACAAGCAAACCGAGGTAAATGCATCCTATAGTGCCATTATATCCAAAATGATTCCCTAAAAACTGAAGGATCCCGTCAATTTTACTATTCCAATTAAAATTAGGAATCTTCAGTTTAATAAGGCTTTGCGTGATCTCGGTGCAAGCATAAACCTAATGCCTTTGTCAGTATTCGAGAAGCTTAGGAGTGGAGATCTTAACAACAACCAAGTTACTCTATAACTGGCTGATCGTTCATCTATATGACCAAAGGGAGTTTTTTTAGAGGATGTCTTAGTCCAGGTAAGGAGTTTCATCATCCTTAAGGACTTTGATGTTTTGGATTTTGAGGAAGACAGAGATATCCCTATCTTGCTACGAAGACAATTCTTAGCCACATCTCGATCCACCATCGTTTTGAACAATAACGAGCTTACTATGAGAATAAATGGTGAGCTGGAAACCTTCAAGTGTGGGGATAGAAGTGATGAAATTAAAGAGCACAAGGAGCGATGCCATCTGCTCGAATTGAATAAGGGAGAAGGGCACGATCGAATTCAATTTATGAATAAGGAAATAATGGACCAATTCAAGGAAAGGGATAGATTGAAGGATTTAGAAAGATCTCATGGGAAGTAGACAAAAGGTGAATAAAGTTGGATCCGCTTGGCAAGGTAAGCATACCGGATGAGTCCGGTAGTAAGACTTAAAGGTAAATAGGTGGTACTAACTTATGAATATTATTGTATATCATTCTAAAATGTTTTTCTTTTAGTATTTACTAGAAAACAGTGGTATGTTACGACACACTATCAGCCGTGTCATAACAAAGGCTACAGAATTCAGAAAGAGCAAGACTGAAGCCGATGTTACAACATAAATACCCCCTCGTCACGACAAAGGAAACAGAATTGACAAATATCAGGGCTGAGGAGAATGTTACGATAAAGACTACCTATGTCGTGACATCCACTGTAATTTCTGTAGAATTGACCCGGCCCACCTACACAACCCGGCGGCTAAGGGCTTATTTTTCAAAATTTTTATACATTAAAACCCTAAATACTAACCCATATAAATATTAAAACATCATTGTAACTCATTCTATTTTATTTCAACTCATTAAAAACCTAGAAATCATTTACTTTCTCTATTTTTCTCTTTTAACTTTTTAGGTTTCAAAGTAAAGGGGAGAGACACACCAATCCAGGTTTAAAGTTTCTACTCTTATATCTTCATTATTTAGAATTCCTCCTAAAAAGGTTGGACGTACTATAGAATCTAAACCATCATTGGGTACAAATCCTTCGAATTTTTTAAATATGAATGTAGAAAAATATTTTAATGAACTTTAAGGAAAAACCTTCATTCAAGAGAAGGGTTTTGATCCATTGATGGTTTTGTGCAAGGAAGTTTGGCACCATAGATGGGAACGTTTTTGGAAAAATCCCACAGAACCTGCTGTTATTCCTGTAGTCTAGGAATTCAATGCTGCCTTAAAAGATCTTATCTTTAGGACTAAGGATGAACTTAATAGGGAAACCTTAGTAATTAGGAGAATTAGTGTTAAGGTAACCCCCAAAATAATTTGTAATTTCTTTAATGCTCCATATTATGAACATGATTTCTTAGATAAAATTGATTTAGAATCCTTTAGTTATATAGACATGCATGAGGTAATTACTAATCTGACCGAAGGAAGGGTGAATGGAAATTTAGGTCAGGCATTAGTATTCTCATATCATTTAATCAAGCCATCATGTTTCCTGAAGCTAAGATGTGGATCCAATTTATTTATACTCGTATGATTCATGCTTTAAATGTTTCTAATGTCAATGCTTTTTGAGCAGTGTTGTTATTTGTAATTTTATAGAAAAAGCAGGTTGGTATAGGGAAATGGATCCACCGAGACATGAGCCATTGTGTAGGAAGTCAAAAGGTGGGGATTTTCTTTCCTCACCTAATCACAGCTTTGTACTGAAGGGTAGGAGTGCCCATGTCATCCACTGAACAAACCTTGTAGTTGTCGAAAAGAATCATTGGTTACACACTCTTCCAATAATATGGAGAACTTCGTGCAAAGAAAATAAGAGAAGGGAAGAAAAAATCACGAGTTTCGACGACTACACTAACACCCACACGAAGGTTGGCACAGCCTAACAAAAATTTGGTGAAGGGACTCATAAAAAGCTGGATTGGATGCACGAATCAGGGTCGACATTTCAAGGGGTTGCTCGACAACATAGCCTTAGGATCCCTAACTACACCGCGGATATGCTTGGAGTGATGGATGAAGAACATGATGATGGAGAACCAAAAGTAGGGAATGACAGTGAGGAGGAAGATGAGATGGATGAGGAAGAATAATTGCTTGAGATAATTTCATTTTGAACCCCACATTATGGAAGACACAACAATTTCGAGCAATTAACGCCAAAGGGAGAAGAACAGCCACCATAAAAAGAAGAGAACTTTCACGATAAATCGGGTAACTTCTATCCTTTATTATTTGAGGGGACTACACATTAAGGACAATGTGTTTTCTAAAGTGTGGGGAATAACATAGGAAATTTTGGCATCTAGTTTTTTTTTTAATTTTTTATTATTTTTATGTGTGCTTGATCTAGTAGAGATACAAGTGATTGGTTAGGAGCATGTATAATTGGTTGATTGTGTTGATTGATAAATTTGGCATGATAATAATAAATTTTTTATTTTTTGAGCATGAAACCTTTGAGTTCTATAGGTTATAAGTATAGATAGAAACGGTGATATTGATACCAAATGAAATGCAAGATATAAGGAAACAAGCATGCTAGTATATATGATAGATGATAATTTTGAGATTATGTAATGAAATTGATATTTGTGCATGTTAAGGTGTTTAAGGATGACCTAAGGCATTGTTTGGACACATTTAGAGCTAAAAAGCCAAACCTTTTCTAAATTTCCAATTCATACCCATCTTTGAGCCTTATGACCCTATTTTGAAGAACCACACTATAAGCCTCTTTAGCCTTAAAATGAAAATTTTGTGTATACTCTTTTCTTCGGTCCTATTTTGCATGGAAATAGACGTATAACCATTAGTATTGATGGTAAGTAGACACATTAAGGTAGAAGCTATAAAAAATAGGAAACTCAATATAATGTATGAACTTTAGTTTAGCCAAAAAGAGAGAAATTGGAAAAAATCAAAATGAAAAGAAAAATGAGTAGAAACAAAAGAATCATGAGTAAGGAAACATGTGGATAGTGACAAAATTATAAAGTCACCAAAAAGACGAATAAGAGAAAAAATCTTACTCAAGAAACAAAAGGAAAAATAATACTCATAGGCTAGCTAAGTGGGATTATTTTATAATTGAGAGTTCCTAAAATGGATAAAAAAGGATGGTGAGAGAAGGAGAAATAAGGGGATGAGATGGAGTGGGACATAAAGGGAAAGAATAGGGAACAATACAATGTGCCAAACTATTTTCATGTTTGTAACCTTTTGTGCTTAATTGTTCATTGAAATTCATACCTATCCTAAGCCTCAACACGTTACAAGTCGAAAAGCCCAATTTGACTTAAACAACTCCATGCATGAATAGATACAAAAATTGCATGATCCAATTATGGTTGTCTGTATTGTACTAGGATAATTAAAATACTCATACTTGACACTGATGGATATAAATTAACAAAACCTTATTATGTGTATTTCCTATAACTTACTGAACTTATATTGTTTCTAATAAAAAATGGTAAAGTTGCTTAATTATCATGTCAAAGTTATTAAGAAATATATAATGCCTAGAATTCATGCTAGGAGCCACTCTTTTTATAGCTATGAACTAAAGCTCTTAATTTTTCTTTATTCTTGTTTTGTTTACTTGAGGATAACAAAAGACTTAAGTATGAAGGAGTTTGATCTGTCAGTTTCATACCAAGCAGATTGGACTATTTTTCACACTTGAAGAGCTTGAAATCAAGTATTTTCGTTATGTTTTAGTAGGATTTAATCTAGATTTCTCATTCGAATCAATTGTGTAACCTAAGTGTTAAAATGTCATTTTATTCCTCTTTAAGGCTGATTAAGGCCTAAAGGTTAGTCTGAGCTACGTCGTAACCAAGGGACCAGACTTAAAGAACTCCAAGATTGACTTTTTTGTCACGACATATGATCAGATATGAGTCTATCGGATATCAATCCCATGAGGATGGTGTTCTTGTTGCTTAAATTTGTCGAAGCAATTACAATTTAAATGAAAAGAATTGTTAAGAGTAATGTCAACCCAATTTAGTTAAAACTTCACAAATCAAAGAGTTAACTCTATTAACGCAAATATAACATAAGATGTCAAAGCAAATTAATAAAAGAAAATGAATTGTTAGTTGAAGTTGTTTACAAATGTAAATTTAGAAAATTAAAAGAAATAGATCAAGTGTAAAGAAATGGGGGAATCCCTGACTCCACAAGTTGGAAACGCTAAATGTGACTACAAGGTAATTGATAGATGAATTATCGCTGTAATTAAGTTCTAATGAGATCTTACTGCTATCAACTTCTCTGTTTAACAAAGACCCAAGTACTCACAATTGTCACACCTTCCAGTGCTGGTAATGCTTCGCACTCAAGAACAAGTACCAGAATTCCTTCTTGCCTCAAGCAACTTCCGTTGTCTTGCTTATTAATCTAACTTGTCACTGTACCTTCCAGTGATTGTGACTGCAATCGCACTTCCGTGGTCAAAATAGTTAAATTCAAATATAAACAGATGACAAGAATTGAGTAGAAATCAAAGTAGATCTAACATTAACAGATACTTCCGTATACAATTAAAAGTCAATATAATTCATCAACATTTAAGAGGAAATAAAGAACAAGTTGAAGCATTTTATTTCTAGCCTACTAGAACTTTTCCGTAAATGCTCCTCTTGCATCGCACATAGGCACTCCTTATTAGGAGTAGTCACCTCCTTGTTTCATCAGGTCACCCTCTTGGAAATCAAGCTTCCGTGGCAGCTCTTTGAGAAAGAATGAGAAAATTGTGGAATTGAATTCTTCAGAGCTTGATGATGATTTTCCCTTACTTCCCTCTATTTATAATCACTCCACAGCACAGGTCTACCCTTCTTCTTAGATCTAAATTCCCTTTTTACAGTTGTACAAGTTTGTTATTGCCAGTTGTGCGCTCATGCAGATATGGTTTGTGCATTATGCAGTTGCAGATTGTCGTGACATCTCTGGACGCAAATTATGATTTAAATTTGCTGCGACAACTTGACATTCTCCTACGTTGGTGCTTCTGAATGTGTTAGCAGTGTAAAATCCGTGATAAAATGTAAAAGCATTTATGTAGTGACATCTTTGGCTGCAATTCTAGATCAAACTTGTGGCCACAACTCTAAATGCTTTCCCACTCTAATTTTCTAAAGTGGATTTCTGCGCTGACAACTTTAAATGCAAAACTGATACTCAATACAGTGACATTAGTAGCATAAAAAGAATAAAACAAAAGAAAGTAAGACCATACAACACTGATTTAGAAAATGCAAATACTAAGTATGAAATGTAGGCTAAATATGATACAAAATGAACAAATTATACACTAATTCAATGAGAAATTAAGTGTCATTTCTAATGCTATCGCACCCCCAAACTTGATTTTTTACTTCTCCTCAAGTAAATAAAAGCTAACAAAGTTATATCCAAATTATTGTTACCACAATCATCATTCTAATGTATAAATTGCATTCATATGCTGAAATATTGCGCCAACAATTTATAGGCATGAATAATCTAAATTGCAACTTCACTAATGCTAGTACCATGCCTTAAACCTTAAATCTTATTAAACAATACAACGTTTATTGTCATATACATATATATAATTCTTTTTATCAACTTTCCTTTCTTCTTTTTTTATACGACTGAGAGATGTCATTGAATTACTATAATCTTGTTCCTGGGTAGTAACGATAGGGTGCAACAAACCCCAGGGAGCATGTAACTACGCCGACACACACTCTTGCATGACAGCCTTTGGCTAGATAATTTTTATAACACTTGCAGTGGAGTGTTCCCCCTTGTTAAGTCACAATGCACCCACATTAGAGTGTCTTTTATTAGTAGATATAATTATATACAAAGCTGCAAGATGGCAAGTTAATTTAGGATACAAAGAATGATACTATTCATTTATTACTAATGAAATTTTAACCATTCGTCCAAAAATAGAAGGATTCAACATTCAATCACATTCATCCAATTCACGCATTAGCATTCCAAATAATTCAAGATTTAAGCATCAAATGAAAAAATTGTGGTCACATTTTTCTTAACTATGCATACTTTCATTTAACTAAAAAGACAAATATATTCTAAAACCTGTGGGTGTAATTGCATTTCCATTCCATACTTTCCCCCAAACTTAGTGTCTGCATTGTCCCCAATGCACTGACAATACTATACAAATAATAATGGAAATGCAACTACAATGCAAATGTAAGAAAAGTAAAATGCAGAGACAATAAAAATGTAATGACAATTATATGAAATGCATGCAACTAAACTAACTACTGAAAATTAAACTAACTCAGTGTGTTGTAGGCGAGGATGTGGTTGCTTTCGACTTCTTTTTCTTCTGAGGGCGCTCCTCTTTGCTCTTCTTCTTAACCTTACGTTTGCACTTCTTTTCTTTTGGGTCAACCAGTGAGTTGATTGCTCCTCCATGGCTGGTTGAGTGTCAGCTTCATCGACAGTCACGTCCGATGTATGGATCTCAGCAAGTGGTTCCACATATGGCACAATAGGCAGAGGATTGGAATCGTTATTGCTGGATGTGACTGCCTCGGCCCAGCTCACCCTAGATTGTGCCAATTATCTAACAGATGCACCCATACTGGCAAGTTCGTCGATAAATTTGTCGGAACAACTTCTTCTTCTTCTTCTTCTTCCTTCTCTTCTTTTCCTTCTTATTTTTTTCTCTTCTTCTGCTTCAATACCCAAAAAAGCAATTGTTGTGTGCTCTTTCGTAGCAGCAACCTCTTTTTTCACCATATTAGCCCCCGAACTATTTGAAAATTCGTCTTCAAAGAGGCTGGCTATGTTTCGGAAACAATCCTCCATATCCTTGGAGTGTATCGCTTGATCCTCATCGTCAAATATGTGGATTCTCTGTGGGAACTGGACGAACTAAGTTCTTCCTTTTGAAGCATGCTGCTCTGATGATGTAGTAGTTTCATTGATAATATGAGGAACACAGGGAATTTTTGGCATCGAATTTCTGCTCAAACTGCTTAATGCACTGACAATAGCAGTATTCCATGCCCTAGTATAGGCATAGAATAAGTTCTGTCTGTACGACATCTCGTCGATTGCACTGACAAGTTTGATATATTGGATGCTCATCCGATTAACACCTTTTTCAATCTCATTAAGCTTCCTCCAAATCTGAGGATCTGTGGGTGCATTGGTGTTGGTGTCATTCTTTTTCCCTTTCCCTTTGTCCTTCTTTGGTGGTATCTCCTTCACCATAAGGGTTTCCTGTCCCCTTGTCATCCTTTCCACCGAAACATCATTAGTCAGCCCTTTGTTTTCCAAAGTCTCTTCCCCTTCGTGAGGCACAATGCCCCTCTATTTACACAACATCATGATTAGAGAAGGGAAAGGCAGGATACCTGTCTGTTTGGTGGCAGATTTAGTACTTTCCTGGTGAAGGATTGCGTCGACATACATTCGTCATCCCTTGAGTATAGAATGCAACAAGCATATCCTGTCCAGCATAGCAATAGTACTGTGGGTTGATGGAAGGAGACAATAATTTATGAAATGAAACCACACCTTGCTTTGGACGGTGAGGTAGCGATAGTGCATCGTATAATTGTTTGGATTGTTACCAGTCCAATCAATGCCATCGACGCATGAGTCATTCGGTAAAAGATCATCACCCTCCTTTGTCAAGTTTTCCAAAAACTCGACATGCTTGTCTCTCCCTCAGCAATGTGGAAGAGAGCATTGATGTGATCAGTGCTCCATGGCACCAAACCTTCACGAACAAATATAAACTCCTGTTCTGGATCAACCAGGTTAGCATAAAACTCTCTTATCATGGAAGGAGAGTATCCTGCCGAATGGTCATAAAACTACTCCCAGCCCAATCATGAAGTTATTCTGGCGACCTGTTTCCCTAATGTCAGTTATGGGGACAATTGAAATCCTTGCTCAAGATGTCAGTTCCTTTTCATCATCACCTCATGGTAACGGTCCTTCGTCGCTTTCGATAAGAACAGGACAAGTTCCTTGGGTGGTGGTTGGTCGGCGTTTCTGACCATTATAGTCGATGATTTAATAGCGAGTTTGGATGAGGTTTTGGCACCGAAAGTTCTAGCCATAACTACTGAAATAAAGAGAGTGAGAATATCTTGCAAAAAAACTGAAGGTTGAAGAAAAAGGAAATTACAACAATAATGGTGGTTGTGAGTATGAAGATCTAGTAGGCACAAGTAGGGTGTTTTATAGAAGATGGAGGTGAAGAGACGTGATGATTACTGTTGTTGTAGGAGTACCTTGTGCTTGCAGCCAATAAATGCCAGGACACAGATCGTACTTTTTGGATTGATCCAACGGTTGGGGAAAGAGGTGAATCAACCGACATGATTCTTTCTCGAAACGCTTCGCTGAGTCATCAATGAAATGCGTCGACAAGTTGTGCTTTCATGTGTGTTGACAAAAAGGAGATCTTTTATTCTTGCACAAAATAGGTTAATGGTCACGTTTTGTTCATTGATGTCGGAGCTTCGGTAATGCTTCAATTGTTGGCCATTCACTTTAAATTGGTGCCCATCGTTCAAATTATCGATTGTCACCGAACCATGTGGAAATGCTTCGACAACTTCAAAAGGGCCTAACCATCTTGAGCGCAATCTTCTCGGATGCAATTTTAAATGTGAGTTAATTAAAACTACTAATTGACCAGGAGAAAATTGTTGCCACAAAATGATGTTGCCATGCCATTTCTTAGTTTTTCCTTTGTAGATGGCAGCATTTTCATAAGCATTGCGTCGAATTTCTTCTAGTTCTGAAATGTCCAACAATCTTTTCTGTCCAACAGCATCATAATTCATGTTCACTTGCTTGATTGCCCACATGGCCTTATGTTCAAGTTCGTCTGGCAAGTGATAGGATTTACCAAACATCAGCTGATATGATGACATCCCCAATGGTGTTTTGTATATGGTGAGAAGCGCCTACTATGCATCGTTTAACTGCGAAGACCAATCTCATCTAGATAGGTTAACCACCTTCTCAAGAATACCCTTGATTTGTCAATTGGATACTTTCGTTTATCCATTTGTTTACAAATGATATGTTGTTACCATGCGATGTTTCACACCATAACGTTTCAAAGCTACAGCCACCTGATTACAATAAAAGTGAGTGCCTTGGTCGCTTATTAATGCTCGAGGTGTTCCGAATCATGTAAGGATGTATGTGTGAAAAACTTTAACACCGTTCGAGCATCATCCTTTGGAATAGCGATTGCTTCGATCCACTTGGAGACATAATCAACAGCGATCAGAATATAGACATTTCCAAAGGAATTTGGAAATGGTCCCATGAAGTTTATACCCCAAACATCAAATAGTTCAACCTCCATGATAGGCTGTTGAATCATCTCATTGCGTCAAGATATGGAACAGGTGCGCTGACAATTGTCGTACTGTTGAGCAAAATTATGGGTGCCTCGAAACTATGTAAGCTAGAATAATCCTGACTATAGGACCTTTGTAGCATTCCTAACACCACCAAAATGGCCTCCATAGGGAGCATCATGGCAATGCTTCAGGATAGATATCATTTCTTCTTCAGGAATGAAATGACGATTAATGTTTTCAGCACATACCTTGAACAAGTATTGTTCATTCCAATGATACTTTACAGCATCTCGAAGAAATCTAACCTTCATATGACCTATTGCATTGAATGGTAGCTTTCCACAGACTAGATAATTGACAACATCTGGATACCATGGAGATGCGTCGACAAAGAATAATTTCTCATCTGGAAATGCGTCGACAATTTGTGACTTATTTCCATCCTCGCTTCCAGATTCCAAATGAGATAGGTAGTTTGTTACTTGGTTTTTTGATCCTTTCTTGTCCTTAATCTTAACATCAAATTCTTGTAATAAAAGGATCTATCAAATCAGTCTAGGTTTTGTATCTTTCTTAGCATAAAGATATCTTAACACAGAATGATCAGTATACACTGTAATTTTTGCGATGACAAGATATGAACGAAACTTGTCAAATGCAAAAACTACTGCTAGTAACTCTTTCACAGTGGTTATGTAATTCACCTGCGCTTTAGTTAGAGTCTTACTTGAATAATAAATTGAATGAAATACCTTATCCTTTCTTTGTCCAAGCACAGCACCCACAGCAAAGTCGCTCGTATCACACATCACCTCGAACGGTTGCGACCAATCTGGTGTGACGATAATGGGTGCTTGCACTAGCTGCTATTTAATTTTAAGGAATGCTTCTAGACAAGCTTCATCACACAAAATTTTTTATTTCGCTCCAATAAAGAGCAGAGTGGTTTTGCTATTTTGGAGAAGTCTCGGATGAATCGTCTATAAAATCCGGCATGGCCGAGAAAACTCCTTATTCCCTTTACATTAGTGGTTGGAGATAGCTTCTCAATGATTTTCACCTTCGCTTTATCCACTTCAATGCCCTGACAAGATATACGATGGCCAAGAACAATGCCTTTAGTTGCCATAAAGTGGCATTTTTCCCAATTTAGTACCAAATTGGCGTCCTCGCATCGTTTCAACACTTTTGCTATATTGTCAGCGCATTTATCAAAATTGTGCCTATAAATAGAGAAATCATCCATAAATACCTCTAACGAATCCTCGATCAAATCAAAGAAAATGTCCATCATGCACCTCTAGAATGTAGCTGGTGCATTGCACAAACCAAATGACATTCGTCGAAAAGCAAAGGTTATAAATGGGCAAGAAAAGGTTGTCTTTGCTTGATCTTCCGGCACGATTGCTATCTGGTTGTGTCCATAGTATTTATCAAGGAAACAATAATAGGCCTTACAAGCTAGCCTATCTAACATTTGATCAATGAACGGGAGTGGAAAGTGATCCTTCTTTGTGGCCACATTTAAATGATGGTAATCCATGCACACTCGTCAACCTGTAGCAACGCGAGTAGGGATTAGCTCATTTTTATCATTGCTTACCATCGCGATGTCGCTCTTGTTAGGCACTCATTGGATTAGGCTCACCCATGTATTGTCCAAAATTGGGTATATTATGCCTGCGTCCAGCCATTTGATAATCTCTTTCTTCACTATTTCCTTCATTTTCTCACTTAATCTTCATTATTGCTTAATTGAGAGTTTTCCTTCATCTTCCAGCCTAATTTTATGCATGTAGAAAGAGGGACTAATGCCTCTGATGTTTGCTACGCTCTAAGCGATGGCTCTTTTGTGCTGCTTCAATATTCCAATTAATCTTTCTTCTTGGCTCGCGTTGAGACTTGCGCTGACAATTACTGGCAATGTATCATTGTCACCCAAAAAAACATATTTCAGATGTGTTGGCAATGGCTTTAACTTCAGAATCAGAGCTTCATCAATAGATGGTTTGAAAATAGGGATCGTCCCAACATACATACATGAGAAATTAAGTGTCATTTCTAATGCTATCAACATACACGGCCTATGTCGCGATAACGCCTGAAGGAAGACACTCCACCTAGAGATTGATGTTTTTGTCGTTACACATATCCTAGTATGTCGTGGAATCTACCCCTGGACGCATATTTCACACTAAATGAAGGGCGTTTTGGTCTTTACAATGCCACTTAAACATGAGGAATGACAGCTGACCTAGGGTTGAGGAGAAACAACCATCTAAAGCTATAAATAGGACCTTTAGTTTTTAGTTTTAGTTTTTATTTTTAGTTTCGAAACGAGATTGTAGAAACTCACGTAAATGATCGAGGAGTTTTTCGCGACAGATCGGTAATACAATTTTAGTTTTTTTTTCATTCTCTTCTTCAATTATATGTTTTCATATATAGTTTTATTGATAATCAAATAAACCATGAGGAACTAATTCCATTTTAGGGAGTTAAGGAGTGGACATATGAATAATTAATTGTTGTTTTATAGGGATTTTACCTTTCAAATCAACTATTTAGAAAAGGAAGAACATTGAGCAAACACTAGGCCTAACAACCCTAAAAAGTAATCTAAGTGGGAATGAACCCAAAATTTGTATTGCCCATCCGTAAACACCTTTTTCCCAAATCGGTTTAGGTTGTGACTAACAATAAGTAATCTCTATCGACTTGCTATGCAGCGAAAGATCGAGAGATCCAACTAGGGTAGTGACTAGTTGATTAGAGGAAAATCCTTAAAACCTAATAGTTAAGGAACTCATACGGAAACGGCCTAATATCCCCAAAGCCGTTTATAAGAATTCTACATCTCAACTTTTGGTTATATTTTCTATCTTTTATTTTATGCTCTTTACAACAAACTCTTTGATTTCTCTTCGTACTATAAACCCTAAAATATGAAGTAATTAATTTTATTCCTTGCAAGGATATATTTTACTATCGCTTTACGCCTCCTTTGGGTACAATCTTAATGATACTACCAAGTGTTCCGTTGTAACACATTATATTTACAACCTGACTCATATACTTGCGAAAAGTTAAAATCTACACCGAACGAGAGTATGTTCGGGGGTGATCACCATACTGCATGTGGTCAAAGGTTAGACAGAATCGAAGGGGAGATGCACTCCATGAGGGCGGATGTGAAACAAGTGCAGTCTAATTGGAATAATACCGCTAAGATAGTAGTAAAGATAGAGGAGAGGATAGACCAATTAATGAGTATGGTGAGCAATCTCATAAGGCAAATTGGTTTTAGCATCCTTAGCAACACTGAAAACAATCCCCGACGAGAAGGTAAAGTGCAAGTAAAGGTAATTGAGTTGAGATCGGGCAAAGTACTGAGTAGTTGAGAACAGTTCAAAAAGGGAGAAGAACCCAACAACTCTCATGAGGTTGTAGATATCCCTTCTGACAATGACATTGAGGTAATGACATCTAAAGAGGTACCATCAAAAGAGGCATTGGAAAAGAAAGAAGTCATGCCTAAGGAAGAAAAGGGTACCTCGATTCCTTTTTCGAAGAGGTTAAAAGAGAAGAAGAGACAAGACGACAAAGATGACTTTGTAAGTCTCCTAAACATTTTCAAATCTTTAAATGTTAACTTACCTTTGATTGAATTAATAGAAAAGGCACCCAAGTACAACAAATTCTTAAAGGAGATATTGTCAAGGCTTAAGAAAATCAAGGTACGAGAACAAGTGGAGGTAAATGCATCATGCAATGCAATTATCTCTAAAGTAATTACCCAAAAGCTGAAGGGTCCCGACAGTTTTACCATCCCGATTAAAAGAGGGAATCTTTAGTTTAACAA
The DNA here is from genome assembly GCA_039519145.1 of Kokia cookei. Taxonomy (NCBI): domain Eukaryota; kingdom Viridiplantae; phylum Streptophyta; class Magnoliopsida; order Malvales; family Malvaceae; genus Kokia; species Kokia cookei. The sequence continues at coordinate 22,370,745 of CM076905.1, forward strand.
GGCATAATGTGTCAAGTGTAAATTTAATGCCTTAGTCGGTTTTTGAGAAACTTGGGAGCAGAGATCTCAAAAATTGCCAAGTGACTTTGTAATTAGCTAATTAGTCATCTATAAGGCCGAGGGGAACTCTAGAGGATGTGCTAGTCCAAGTGAGGAGTTTCATCATCCCTACGGATTTTTTGATTGTAGATTTTGAAGAGGACAAAGATATGCTCATTTTGCTAGGAAGACCATCCCTAGTCACATATAGGCCTACCATTGATTTGAACAATAATAAACTTACTATGAAAATTAATGGTGAGGTAGAGACCTTCAAATGTGGGGACAAAAATGATGAAACCGAGAAGCATAATGAACGCTGCCACTAGCTAGAATTAAATGGAAGTGAAGGGCACAATTGGATCCCTTTCATGAATAAAGAACGCATAACATATTTAAAGAAAAGGATCGATTGAAAGAAATAGAGAAGTCTAATTAGAGATGGACCAAAAGAGAACAAAACTTGATTCGCTCGACGAGGGTAAACATACCAGATGAGTCCAATAGTAAAACCTAAAGGTAAAATAATGGTACTAATTTCTATATATTATTGTATATATTTCCTACAAGTTATTATTTGAACAATTAACAGGAAACATAGGTATGTTGTGACACACCATCCTCCGTGTCGCAACATAGGTGACATAACCAAGAAAACACGAGACTGATGTCGATGTCGCGACATATCTTTCTCCATGTCGATATAAAGAGTACAGGTTAAGCGATCTCTAGAACTCAAGAAGATGTCACAACGACACACCAAGTGTATCGTGACAAAGAGGAACTGAGGTATCTGTCACGACGTAGACTCTCTGTGTCGTGACATCGACTGTAATTTTTGCAGGATCGACCCAACTCGACTACGTAACTCGACAATTAAGTGCTTAGTTTTTCCAAGGTTTTACACCTTAAAACCTTAATGTCTAACCCCTATATATATTAAAACACAATTCTAACTTATTCCATCTTATTTTAACTCACAAAAACTTTCAAAAACCTAAAAATCCTTCATTTTCCTATTTTCTCTTTTTACTTTTTAGGTTTTTCAAGCAAGGGGAGAAGCACACAAAATCAAGTTTTAAGTTCCTACTCTTATATTCTTTTATTTGAAATGCCTCCTAGAAAGGTTAGAGGAACTGTAAACTTTGAACCGTCGTTGGGTACAAACCTTTCTAATTTTTTGAATGCAAATGTGGAAAGATATTTCAATGAACTTCAAGGGAAGAAATTCATTTAAAAGAAGGGTTTTGACCCTTAGATGGTTCTGTGCAAAGAAATCTAGCCTCTAGTTAGGTACCATAAGTGGGAACAATTTTGGACAATCCCCAAAGAGCCTGTGGTTATCCCAGTAGTTCAGGAATTTTATGTTGTTTTAAAAGATTATATATCTAGGACTAGTGATGAACTCAATTAGGAAACCTTAGTGATAAGAGGAGTTAGTGTTAAGGTAACCCCCAAAATAATAAATAAATTTTCAATGCTCCTTATTATGAACAGAATTTTTTGGATCAAATCGATTTAGAATCCTTTAATGATATAAACATGAATGAAGTAATTACTTATTTGACTGAGGGAAGGGGGAGTGGAACTTTAGGCCCTACTTCATTCAACCTAGCCTTTATGTTCCCTGAAGCCAAAATGTGGATCCAATTTGTATGCACCCGTATGATACCTACTTTAAATGTTTCTAATGTTAATCATTTTCTAGCAATATTATCATCCACAATTTTTCAGAAAAAACAGGTTTGTATAGGAAGTGGATCAACCAAATATGAGTTGATGTGTGGGAAGCCAAAAGGTGGAGATTTTCTTTCCTAACCTGATTACGACTATGTGTAAAAGGACATGAGTGCCCATGACGTCCACTGAGCAAACATGGAATTCATCAAGGAGTATCATTGGTGATACACTCTTCCAATAATACGTGGAGCTTTGTGCCAAACAATTAAAGGAGGGAAAGAGGAAATCACGATACTCGACGGCTACACCAACTTCCACACAAAGGTTAGTACCAGCCAAACAAGAAGTTGGTGAACTAAGTCATCCAAAGTTTGATTGGATGATGCAATGGATGCAAAAATTGAGATCGGTGTTTCAAGAGTTTGCTCGACAAGACAACACAACATTAGGGTCCCTAACTACACATTGAACATGTTAGGGGTGGTAGGTGAGGAGCATAGTTAGGAGGAACTAGAAGAAGGGAACGACAGTGATAAGGAGGATGAATAAAATTGTTTTTAATACTTTAATTGTTGAGACTTGTAATTTTGGATTATTTGCTTTTTAAAACTTATATAATTTGTAGGAGTAGGATTAGAATTACTTTTGTATATATATGGCTTAATTCTTTTGGTAGGAACTCCACAATATGAAGACAAAATAATTTCAAGCCTTCATGCCAAAAAGGAGAAGGACAACCACCATGGGAAGAAAAAGACTTTCACGAGTAATCGAATAACTTTTTCCTTACTATTTATGGTGCTACACATTAAGGACAATATGTTTTCTAAAAAGTGGGGGTAACATAAGAATTTTTGCATATAGTTTTAATTTTCAATTTTTATGTTCGTTTTGATTTCTGCTTGTAGAAATACAAGTGATTGGTTAGGAGCATGTATAATAGGTTGATTGTATTTGTTGATAAATTAGGAATGATTATGAGGAATTTTTAAGCTCTATAGGTGACCGCACTATGAAAGTCACAACAATGGTGCTAGTGAACAGTTGTCGATGCAAGTATAGTTGATAGGTTTTAGCTATCAGATATCGATCCCACAGAGATGGCTGTTTATGCTATAATTGTCAAAGCAATTAGAGTTAGAATAAGAGAAGTTGCAAGGAATAATGTCAGTGCAATTGAATCAAAGACTGCAAAAATAAATGAATTTAAACTGTCGTAGCAAATGTTGTGAGATTGTAATGCAATATGTCAATGCAAATTAATAAGAAAATGTAATGAAAGTTTGAAGATAATTTGTCGATGCAGTTTTAAGAAAATTAAAGAAGTAGAACAATGATAATGCAATAGAGGGAATCCCTGACTTGATAAGTCAGCAATCACTAAATGTGACTACAAGTTAAATAATAAATAAATTGTAGTTGCAATTAAGCTTAATGAGATCTTACTAACTTCTACTTCCCTCTTTATCAAAGACCCAAACACTCACATTAACCATACCTTCCAGTGCTGGCAATGTTTTGCATTCGAGAACAAGTAACTAGAATTCCTTCTTGCCTCAAGCAACTTTCATTGTCTTGCTTGTTAATTTAACTTGTCACTGTACTTTCTAGTGTTAGCAACTGCAATAACACTTCTGTGACCAAGCAATTAAATCCAAAGAGAAACAGATAAGAGGAATTGAGCAGAAATCAATTTAGATCTAAAATTAAAAGGTACTTCCATACATAAACAATCTGTTCTTTATGTTAAAATCATATAAAATGCATTTTTGTTTTGTTTCTCATGAATTTAAATATAAAAGATAAGTGAGCTTTGATTTTCAATGGTTTGATTTCAAGAAAGTGAGAAATCAAGGTTGAGGAAGCTCGTACGTGATCTTTAAAATGATTTCCAAATGATTTTCGAATTAGATTTAAAGAGATTAAGAGAATTTTACCATTGGATTTAACAAAATTTTTCTGAAAATGTATAAACTCTTTGACTGTGTTCTTGAGGAAGGTGATGAACAGTAATCGTTTCAAAGATAAGAGTTAAGTTAGATCACACTTAGTTAATAAGTTAGATCTATTAATAACTGTGAGGTAGGAAGGTTAAGAAAGAGAGGATAGGTTAAGTAAATAAATTGTGCGACCTTAGTAAAGATCGCATAGGTCGTAAGTTGTGATTGAGCTGAGTAAGTGTCAAGTTTCTTCGGATAAAAAGTAATATGTATGCTTTTGTGTGAAGCTGTGAATACTGGTGGAGCATCGACTAGCAAGGATAAAGGCAAACAGAAGGTCACCTAATCGACGCAATGAGGTGAACTAAGGTGAGTACACTATATATTGCATTTGAGAACAATGTCACATGCTACTTAAAGCCAAGTAAGACATGTGAACCCCTATTTTAATGTTGTGAGCTAGTTATTTGTTATGTGAACTCTTTTACTTGATTTGCGAACTCTACCACATATTGTGTGAACCATTAAGTATGGTATAACTCAGTTTGTATGTAATCTTACATGTTATGCAAAACATAGAAGTGATCTGTGAAACTATGTGATATGTGAGATCTGCTATGTTGTGTGTGAACTTACGATATTATGCGAACCCTGATCATAAATGTATATTTAGTGTGCAGACCTTAATTTGTGTTATGTGAACCTATGTATTGTACAAGATCTGTTATACTGTATGTGAACATATGTCATTCGTGAACTCTATTATATGATGCTTGATGTTCTAGATTGGCTAGCTTAATGCTTTGCGAACTATATGATCATGTGTTATGAACTATGCATTGCAAGCCTTATTGCTTGCGAACAATGCCATATAGTGAACTGTGAGCCTTATTGCTTATGAACAATGCCATATAGTGAACTGTGAACTGTGTATCGTGAACTACAAGCTCTGCTTCACTACAAGCTTCAACTAATTTGATTTGTTAATGAGTATATATGTGTTATATTGGCATAGTGAATTATGAAACCTTTGGACATAGTTGGCATGCCATAAGATTGTGAGTGCTCACAAATGTGAACAGCGAAAGGCATTTGTGGCCTTGGTGAACGAGTGGAGGGATAAGGGAATGTCGAGAAATGCTCCATTCGCTGGTGATAATATAAGAAGTATTCAAAGAGTGCGAGCATTTGTGTTGTACTTCTATGGTGAATCGAGTGACTCTTTAAGTCCAAAAGTGAGGCGTTATGAGGAAACCCATTTATCCAATGAGTGTAATCGTATTATTCTGTCTCCATTTCACAATCTGCCAATATATCACTAGATTGAACTGATTGTAGTTGATCTAATATATGCGAACTAATTATATGTGAACTATTGTATGCGAACTAATTATATGTGAACTATTGTATGCAAACTAATTATATGTGAACTATTGTATGTGAGTTGGTTATGTGTGAACTGTTATCTGCGATCTATTTATGTGTGAACTGTAACATGCAAATTATTTATGTGTAAAATGTTGTGTGCAAACTGTTAAAGTGCAAATTGTTTTATGTAAACTGTTTATGTGAGAACTGTTATATGCGAATTGTCCAAAAGCGAGCTATTTGGTATGTAAATTATTGATGTGTTTGGTACCCAAACAGATTGTTTGCGAATTGTTTATATGTATGTTGCTTTTATGTGAACTGCTTACATGCGAACCTGTTGACCACCTCCTAACACACAATTGTTCAAAGTGTATTTTTGGGGCTTTTCGCAAGTGTGCGAGTTAGGTTGTATTATAGTTACAATAGGGTATATGAGTACTCTGAGGATCGTACCCAAGGGAGGCAAAGCACTAACAATTCTAATTCCTATAGAAAGAATATCTAATTAGTACTCTAATTAGGTACGAGATATAATAAAAGGGTTTTTGAGTTTTTAATGATAATGAAAATGTTAAGAAAAAGATAAACAAATAAAGGAAAATGAAAACGAGATTAAAGAATTGATAAATCTGATCATGGAGAGTTAGCTCGCTTTGGCATGCTTTCATCAACTGTTGCTTTGGGTTCTTTGTTATTCAACTAGTCGCTACCCTAGCAAGATCTACCGATCTTCTACTAACATAACGATTCAACAAGAACTACTTATCTTTCAAGTTCACAATTTAGACTGGTTTGGGGTAAAGCTATTCACGAATGGGAAATACCAATTTTGGGTTAATTCCCACCTTGATGACTTCCCAGTGTTTCAGGCCTAGGTTTTGTTTCATGTTCTTCCTTTTCCAAATAGTTAATCCGCTGAAAAACCCTACACAACAATTAAATCATCATGCCTCCAGTTGCTAATCCCTTATAAAGTGATTAGTTCCTCATGGGTTTCATAAACAAAACAGATTCAATAAAAAAATGAAACATAGTTAATGTATTGAAAATATTGAGAATAAGAAAATCCTTGATTTGTATTAAGTATTGAAAATAATTCCCCAATGTCTATGAGCGTCTATAAATCACATCTCTAAAATAAAAGAACAAAATGAAATAACTAAACCTAAGTAAGAAAATAACTAAAACCTAAATCTAAGAAAAGAGAAATTGTCTTAGGAAATGGTGTGTGTAAAATGAAGGCTCAATTGTGCTTGTGGAGATGATAACTCAATACTTACTTATTACTTGATAACGACTGTGTAGAGTTGCACAAGCCTACGCGTTACAATAATCTTTCTCATAGTAAGGGCAATTGTAATATTTTCATATATCCTTAGGTGACATACGAACATCGAATTCTCGCACTACTACTACTCCAAAAGGCTTTCTCTAATTATGTCATCCTTAACTGATGCATAAAATTCATGGACTAGCGGTACTACTACATTACTGTAATGCGTAGGTTTGTGCAAGTGTACATTGTCGTTATCAATTAATAAGTACGTATAGAGTTATAGTCTCCACAAGGATTGTATGTATGTTTAATCAATTAATTGTAAAAATATATTAACAACTTGGTGAATTAAAAACATAATATAGCCGGATGAGTGATGATTAAACTAAATCTAATTAAACTAATGCAAATTAACCTAAGTATGCAAACTATATGAATCAATAGATTTTAGCAAAGAGTAAACACAATTCACAAAAATTATAACATAAATATACTAGGACAGTTACTTTAATTAAACTCTATTCATTTTCAACATGCTAAATAATATTCGAAAAAAAACATTCCATGGCAACTTGACCTTTCATGAGTTTGGAAACCACATTAGATCCTTTCGAAATCCTTTACTTAGTAAATATGCATTTTACTGATCCTTATTTATTAAGAGTTTCTTAGCACTCGGGTGAGGAAACAGGGACGTGCCAGGTTTGAAATAGTTTAATCACACAATTCTAAAAACTATGCAAATAACAAAGCTTGGTTAGAGTTGTTATGCAACCTGCAATTTAATCGGGTTAGGATCTAAATTGAGAATGCACATTTCAATTATGTGTCCACTAGCCGTCATCTGGTTAGGATCGCTCATCTAATTCTATTGCATTCCAAACACGTATGAACGAAATACAAACTTGATTTTAATTGAAAACATGATCGATTGAGGCACAAATATCATAAGCATGAATCAAACAAATATTATTTAATCAAAGCAATTATCCTAGCTTAAATAAAATTAAGCTAACATTTTTGTAAACAAGAACAAAGAACACATAGCAAACATTTTAAGATTAATTTGAAGAAAAGAAAGATTAAACCCAAATCAAAGTGGCTGTCACCCAAAACTCTGATCGAAGAGGACTCCTTCGTTCCTTCACTTCACTCCTTTACTGATGGCTCTGCGAGGTGGCCGACCAAAGGCTCTTTAAGAGGCTTAATTAGCTAAAAACTCTATGAAGATATGATGCTAGGCATAGGGAACGGGAAATGCTAGAAAAGATGAGAGGATTTTAGAGAGAAGAGAGAATGATGAGTGTTGAGGGATGATTTGAAATGGTGGAAATGGGGTCTTATTTATAGGTGAGGAGTGAGGGGTTGTTTACTAAACAAACGAGAGTTTAAAATTTTTCATTCTTCTCAAATAGGTGACCGACCATCACTCAAGGAATTTGAGTGGAATTATGCTTCAATTTGAAGCAATCTTAATGCCACATTAACTAAGGGACTGAGACTTGGTCAACAGTAAAGGCCAATCTCTGATTTCTTCTTAAGTGCAAGGACCTCTTGAAATTAAACTAAAAAATGGTTTATTTGGGCAGTCATGTGTAGCCAAAATTGGGCTAAGTCCCTCTTCAATTTGGACGGTTTTGTGATCCAGCAAAATTATCAAACCTGTCCAAAACAATTTAATTAATTAAAGGACCAAAGAATAAAATTAACTCAATTATTAAATAATTAAATAAACCAAAATTATTAATGAAATATTCTATATTAAATTATTAAATATAATTTCATGTTTTATTATTTAATTTAATCATGCATGGCCCACTTTATACCTTAAAAATATATTATGTTTAAATAACCATAAAATAACCCATTTTATGCATGAAAACTCTATAATAAAGCATAAAATCACATATTAATAATTTATATGTCCTAAATTCATTTTTTCACATATTTCGTCAATTTATTAAACATTTACTTGGTTTTAACAATGAATTTAAGTAAAAATGTGATAAATTACATAGGAAAAAACCTATATATTTTTCAGTTAATAGTTGCTTGTTGGAAGAACGCAAAATTGCTCCTATTGACAGTACTGCACCAGTGGTCATACCTCCTTGCAGAGAATCATCGAAGGTTCAAAACCTCGTTCCTGAATGAGAGTTTGGCCTTATGAAGCCAAAAAGTATTTCTCCATTTGAGCATTCACGAACCGTTGGAAATTCGAGTCACTGTCGCTATCTTGCACCATGGTTCTATTTCGTGGAGGCATTGTAATCTGGCACAGAGAAGATGAACAGTGATGAAAGGAATAGTAAAAGTGTGAGGAATACCTTTGTTTTTGCCTCGTTAATGAGAGTTGATTAAAGCCTTGGTGGATGGAGTAGAGCCTTTCGAGTAAAAGGGGTTTAGGTTTTTGACAATTGAGAAAAGATTTAAGAGAGTTTGGACTATGTGAAGAGTGTTTACATGAAGAAATAAGGTTAATGTTAAGTTAATATTTATAGGGGTGGGAATTTGTTAGGGTTTTAGTGTGTAAAAGTTAGGTAAAATTGTTATTATGCCAACAAACGATGTCGCGATGTAGCCTAGGTATGTCGTAACCAGTCCATTAGTATCATGTTTGTTGCGACGTAGATTACCCTTTGTTACGACAGACCCTTCAGTTTTGAAGTTCCAGCAGACTGTCTCCTATGTCACAACATAGCCTTCCCCGTGTCGCGACAAACCTATCAATTGTAAATTTTTATCATTTTGACCCCTTGGTCGCAACGCACAAGGGGTACGTCACGTCATAGCGTGCATAGGCATGCTTGGAGCACTCTGGTTGCTTTATCGTGACATCGAAAAACCATGTCGCCACAAACCTATCAAATTAGATGAAAAAAATTCCTGAAACAAAAAAATGTTACCAAGTTAGTTTGTTAGTGCCTATAAATTAAGATGAGTGTTAATACTTGTCAAAATTGTCTAAAAAGAGTGTTACTATGCACTTCAGCACCCACGAACAGTCTGTTCTATCGTTGTTTGACAGCATTGGAAATGACACTTATTTTCTCCCTAAATTTATGTATTAACTGTCCTTTTTGCATTATATTTAGCATGCATGATAGTCATTTCATACTTAGTATTTATATTTTCTAACTCATCGTTATATGGCTTAAATTCTCATTATTTTATCTCTTTTGTGCACTAATGTTGCCATATATAGCATATGTATTGCGTCTAGAATTGTCAGCATAGGGATCCATCTCGGGAAATCGATGCTAGAAAAAGTTCAAAGATAAAGCCACAAGTTTAGCCTGGAATTACGGTCACAAATGTCACCGCATGAAAACATCTAATTGGTATGAGTGAATTTATGCTACAAGCACATTTGGAAGCACTAGCACAAGAATTTCACACGATGTCACCGCAATTAAAGATTATAGATCACTCCCAGAAATGCGATGATAACCTGTAGATTCATGAAGATCACACTAGATATGCGTGAGTGCACAACTAGATTTTACCAAACTTTGACAGCTGCAAAAGGAGTTGGACTTGAGAGGAGATGAGATCTATAATTCTCAAGGCTTATAAATAGAGGAAAGAAGAAGGAAAGAGATTTTAAAGAGTGAAGGAATTAAATTCTACAAATTCTCTAAAGCTTAAAGCTTGGTTCTGGAGTCCGGTAAGCTGATCAAGCAAGTGTGCGACAACTCTTGACGAGGAGTGCTTGGTGCGATACAAGAGGAGCAATTAAGGGATAATCTTAGTAGCCTAGGAATAGTATGCTTGAATTATCTATTAATTCCTCTGTTAGTGTTGATGAATTCTTTTTGACATTTGATTGTATATGGAAATAACTTTCAATGTTAGATTACTTAGATCCTTATTCAATTCTTCTCATCTGTTTTCTCTTGGATTTAATTGTTTTTGACACGAAAGTGCAATTGTAGTCTACCGACATTGGAAAGTGCGGTGACATGTTAGGTTAACAAGCAAGATAGCGGAAGTTACTTGAGACTAGGAGGAATTATGGTCACTTGTTCTTAAGTGCAAGGCATTGCCAACAACTAGAAGGTAAGTTAAATGTGGGCGCTTGAGTCTTGGTTAAACAAAGAGTTGTTATTGGTATGATGTCATTGGAACCTTATTGTTGCGACAATTCATCTATAAAGTATCTTGTCGTCACATCTAGCATTGCTACTTAGTGAAATCAGCAATCCACTCCATTCTTCGCACTTGATTATACTTTTACTTTTTCTGCATTTAAATTCTCAAAATATTAGCAACAATTTATTTTACTTTCAGTTGCTCTGACATTTAACTTTATCATTGCATCGACAACTATGACTAACTTAGTGGTACAAATCTAATTTAATTGCGTTGACATCCTTACTAACATTTTCTCTAATTTTTACTTTAGTTGCTTTGACAATTGAATATCAAGAAATCTATCCTCGTGGGATCAATATCTGATAAAGAAAATCTATCAACTATACTTGCATTGATGTGTGTCCACTTGCACTTAAATGTTGTGACGTTTACAGGCCGATCAAGTTTTGGCGTCGTTGTCGGGGATGGCATTTGTTTGATGCTCATTTTTGTATTTGCAATTATTCTTTCTTAGTTAACTTTTCGTTTAACTTTCTTTTGTTAGTTTTCTCTTTATTTTTTTTAGGAGTTACATGTCCATAAGGAGAAATCCTAAGGCTATTGTGAGCTTTGATCCAGAACTTGAATGAGCTATTCGAAGGGGGAAGTAAGAACAAAAGAAAATGGCTAACAACAACAACAACAACCTACCACCATTGCTACCACAAGATGTACTTCCTCCAATACAACCGCAGATAATCAATAATGTACCACCACCGCCTCCACAAGAAGAATAGGTGCAAAATAGGACAATCAGGGATTTTGTTGTTTTTATACTAGACGATTTGCAACCAGGGGTTGTAAGGCCAACTATACAAGCTGGAAATTTTGAATTGAAACCAGTGATGTTTCAAATGCTCAATTCAAATGGGCAAAATGCGGGCTTACCTCATGAAGATGCATGAGAGCATCTAAAATCATTTCTGCTTATTTGCGCATCTTTTAGCCAACATGGTGTTCTTGATGACGCCTTAAAAATGCAATTATTTCCTTATTCGTTGCAGGGAAGAGCAAGAACATGGTTCTTGGGTTTATCGGCTTGATCCATTAATGCAATGCGTTAGCAACGTAATTTGTTTTGTGTTTCAATCCACCGACAATGAATGCAAGGTTACATAGTGATATCACAGCTTACCATCAGTTAGATGATGAAAACCTACATACAACATGGGAGCATTATAAGACTCTGCTTAGACGTTACCCTATGTACGGAATTCAACAAGAGACTCAGATCGAGATCTTTTACAACGGATTGAATGCCCACACAAGAAATCTTGTCGATGCATTTGCAAATGGTCCTTTGTTGGATTACACCTTTAGAGAGAATTGCACAGAATGATTATCAATATCATATCTCTCGCTCTGCTCAGGTAAAAACTAATCTTGGTGTTCTTGAATTAGATGCAATTTTAGCCTCAAGTGCACAGGTATCCTCTTTGGCCAACATTATAAAGAACATGAAAGGGACAAGTAATGTTGCCCCTATTCAAGTGGCACAATAGATGGACGTCTCGACATTTTCCTGTGAAATTTACGGCAACAACCACAGTTATAAGGACTGTCCACAACATGCTGAGAACACATTTTATGTCAACAACATCAGAGGAAATTCTTATGGTAACTCATACAATAATCGAAATCCACAACCTTGGGGGAATCATAATGCATCTACGTATAAATATGGAAATTCCTCATAGCAAGGGAGTTACAACAACGATCAGCAGCAGAGCTATAATCAGAATTCTCAGGTATGTTCAATTTTTGATCAAATGCAGGTACATAACAAGATGCATTCACAAGCTACAATACAGCCACAACAGACGGTACTGCCACATATGCAAGGACAGCATCAGCAATAATAGTAATAGTTTTCTCAACAAAGATCAGATCCTATGACTGCTCTTGAAGTTTTGATGCGATAGCATATTATGTGAACTGAAGCAATTATTCATGGTAATTCTTCTTCTATCCATGCGTTGGAAGCCCAGCTAAGACAGTTGGCTTCTAATCTGAGTACAAGATCACCAAGCACTTTGCCTAGTGATACTAAGAATCCGACGTAGAAGGGGAAGGAACATTGCAAGGCTATCACGCTGCGGAGTGAAAAGCCAATTGCTGAACCAAGTAGAAATTTCAACAAAACGTATGTCGATTCAACCGAACTAATGCAACAAAGTGAAGTTGTTTTTAAAGAGAGCCTAGTAGAAATAAATGAGGAGGAGCCAACTGTAGTGACCCTCATGCCCACAATTCACCCAACGAAGAGGTCAACGTAACTACCTAAGTCGATGCAACCAGTTATTCCACAATAACCCACTGACAATATACCTTTGCCATTTCCATAGAGATTTAAAGAGAAAGACCATGATAAAGATTATCAGAGATTTGTTTCTACCTTGAAGCAATTACACATTAACATACCTCTAGTGGATGCTCTTGTGCAGATCCCCAGTTATGGGAAATTCATGAAAGAGCTGCTGTCAAAGAAGAAAATGTTGTTCGAAATTAAGACGGCTTCACTCATAGAGGGATGCAGCGCTGTGCTAACAAATAAGTTTCCACCAAAGATGAAAGACCCTAGCAGCTTCACAATCTCATGCTCCATTGGAAATCATTTTCTAGGTAAAGCTTATGCGATCTGGGAGCCAATATTAACCTTATGCCTTTATCCACATTCAAGAAGTTTGGAATTGAATCGATGAAGCCTACTACAGTGACATTACAGCTTGCTGATAGATTTCTAGCACAACCTGTAGGCCAGATCAAAGATGTCCTTATCTAAGTTGATAAGCTTGTGTTCCCTGTTGATTTCATAATACTTGATTACGAAGTAGATAAAGAGGTGCCCATCATCTTGGGACACCCATTCTTAGCAACAGGACACACTCTTATTGATGTTTTCAAAGGCGAGCTCATCAGGCGACATAATGATGAGCACATTACCTTTAGTGTGTTTGAAGCATCTCCTTCTATAAATAAAAAGCAATGTCACCACATTGACGTGCTTGACGATATTATTATAGAAGAATTTAATTAATAAAGTTTAGCAATTCTAGATGAAGATGCAGTGACATTCACCGATGATATCCTAATTTACTGCAGCCATAAAGCTTAGGCTAATAGTTGTGAGTTGAGACAGGGTTGGTAATTGGAATCCTTGGATTTGTCTAACAAGATGATCCTTGTGTTTAAACCATCAATTGAACAAGCTCCTACCTTGGAGTTAAAGCCATTGTCGATGCATTTGAAGTATGTCTTTCTAGGTGACAATGACACATTACTCGTGATTGTCAGCACAAGCCTCAACACAATTCAAGAAGAAAAGCTCATCGCAATTTTAAAGGAGCTAAAAGAGCCATTGCATGGAGTATTGCAGACATCAGAGGCATTAGTCCTTCTTTCTGCACGCACAAAATTAGACTAGAATATGAAAGGAAGCATTCCATTGAGCAACAACGAAGGCTTAATGAGAAAATGAAAGAGGTAGTGAAGAAGGAGATTATTAACTGCTATATGAGGGCATCATCTACCCTATTTCAAACAGCACATGGGTGAGCCCTGTCCAATGTGTGCCCAAGAAGAGCGGCATCACAGTGGTGAGTAATAATAAGACCGAGCTGATCCCTACTCGCATTGTTACTGGTTGGTGAGTGTGTGTGGACAATCGTCATCTTAATGCGATCGCAAAGAAGGGTCACTTCCCTCTACCATTCATTGACTAGATGTTGGATAGGCTAGCTAGCAAAGCTTACTAGTGCTTCCTAGATGGCTACTCTAGATATAATCAAATTGCCATTGCGCCGGAAGATCAAGCAAATACCACGTTCACATGCCCATTTAGAAATTTTACCTTCCGACGTATGCCATTCGGATTATGCAATGCACCAACCATATTTCAGACGTGTATGATGGCTATCTTCTCGGACATGGTTGAAGATTCACTAGAAGTATTCATGGACAACTTCTCTGTATATGGGCAAAATTTTGACCAATACGTTGAAAATCTGGCAAAAGTATTAAAGAGATGCGAGGACATAAATCTAGTGTTGAACTGCGAAAATGCCATTTCATGGCAACTGAAGACATTGTCCTTGGCCATAGAATATCATGTCAGGGCATTGAAGTAGACAAAGAAAAGGTAGAAATCATTGAGAAACTACCACCACCCACAAATTTCAAAGGAATAAGAAGCTTTCTTGGTCATGCTGGTTTCTATAAGAGATTTATCTGAGATTTTTCCAAGATTACCAAACCACTATGCTCGTTGCTAGAGTAGAATAAAAAGTTTGTGTTTGATGGCATATGTCTGGATGCATTTGTCACAATAAAGAAGCAGTTGGTACAAGCTCTAATTTTCGTCGCACCAGATTGGACAACCATTTGAATTAATGTGTGATGCAAGTGGTTTCACTGTAGGAGCTGTGCTAGGATAACGAAAGAAGGTCTTTAACTTAAGTTATTATGCTAGCAAAACTTTAACTGATACGTAGGTAAACTATACAACTGCCGAAAAGGAGTTACTAGTAGTCATTTTTGCATTCGACAAATTTCGGTCATATCTTGTAGATGCAAAAGTTTTTGTTTACATAGATCACTCTACATTGAGATACCTTTTTAAAAAGAAATACACCAAACCGAGATTGATCAATTTGATCCTACTCTTACAAGAGTTTGATATTAAAATTAGAGATAGTAAAGGATCCGAGAATCAAGTAGCAGACCACTTATCCCGTCTGGAAGTTGGAAGCGAAGATGGCAATCAGTCATGCATTGTCGACGCATTTCCAGATGAGCAATTATTTTATGTCGTCGCATCTCCATGGTATGCTGATGTTATCAATTATCTTGTTTGTGGGAAGCTACCCTTGAGTGCCATTGGTCACAAGAAGATCAGATTTATGCATGACGCTCGAAGTATCATTAAAACGAGCCATACCTGTTCAAGATATGTGCCGATAATATTATCCGTCACTGCGTTCCTGAGAAAGAGATGACTTCCATCTTGAGACATTGCCATGATGCTTCTTACGAAGGCCATTTTGGTGGTGTGAGGACTGCTACAATGGTCCTACAATCATGATTCTTCTGGCCCACATTGTTTCGAGATGCCCACAATTTTGTGCAATAATGTGATAGATGTTAACGCACAGGTTCTATATCTTTCCGTAACGAGATGCTCCAACAACCTATTATCGAGGTGGAGCTATTCGACGTCTAGGGTATAGATTTCATGGGACCATTTCCAAACTCCTTTAGGAATGTGTATATTTTATTTGTTATTGATTATGTCTCTAAATGGCTCGAGGCAATTATGGTTCCAAAAGATGATGCTTGAATGGTGTTGAAGTTCTTCCACATGTATATCCTTACAAGATTTGGAACACCTAGGGATTGATAAGTGATCAAGGTACTCATTTTCACAATAACCAAGTGGCGACAGCTTTAAAATGCTATGGTGTGAGGCATCGTATGGCCACAACATACCATCCATAAAAGAATGGCCAAGTGGAGGTCTCCAATCGACAAATCAAAAGTATACTTGAAAAGGTGGTTAACCTATCTCAGAGATATTAGTCTTCACGGCTACATGATGCGTTGTGGGCGCTTCGCACTGCCTATAAAACCCCGTTAGGGATGCCGTCTATCAATTAGTGTTTGGTAAATCCTGTCATCTGTCGTTGAACTTGAACATAAAGCCATGTGGACGATCAACTAGGTGAACATGGATTACGATGCTGCTGGAAGAAAAAAGTTGTTGGACATTACTCAGCTGGAAGAAATTCAACGTAATACATATGAAAATGCTGCCATATACAAAGAAAAGACTAAGAGATGGCATGCCAATATCATCTTGCGGCGATAATTTAATCTTGGTTAATTGGTACTTTTGTTTAATTCACGTTTGGAATTGCATCCAGATAAATTGCGTTCAAGATGGTCAGGCCCTTTCAAGGTTGTCAAAGCATTCCATAATAGTGCGGTACAATTGTAGATCTGAAGGATGGTCACCAATTTAAAGTAAATGGCCAATGACTGAAGCATTACGTAAGCCCAAATGTCAAAGAACACAACGAGACCATATATCTAGTTACATTTAAATAATGTCATTGCATTCTTACATTTATGTTTATTTCTTTTTTTACTTTATTTCTTCTTTTATCTGTTTCTTTTTATATTCTATGCAAGAATAAAAATTCATCTTTTGTCAACGCATCATAAAGTACAACTTGTTGGCGCATTCTGTGATGACTCAGAGAAACTTTTTCTACAAGAATCGCGTCGATTGATCTTCATCCATCCCTATCCATTAGATCAAACCAAGAGGTACGATCTGCAACCTAGCATTTATTGATTGTAGAGGTAACGATTTCCTACACCTTTTGTAATCATCATGTCTCCTACAATCTAGAGTTTATAAAACCCTTTTTCTGTCGACTTCCTTCTTCCACTCACACTCTTCATTGTTGCTGCAACCATCTCCTCCATTGTCTTCAAATTTTTCTACAAATTCTTTTGTTTTCTTTACCCAATTATTATGGCAAGAACAAGATGAGCAAAAACCCCTTCGAAATCCCCCTCTAAAGCCTCAACCATTATGGTTTGGAATGCCGACCAACCCTCACAGAAAAACTCGTCCTATTCCTCTCCAAGGCAGGGAAAGACCGCTAGCACGACATCATGCTCAAGAGAAACTGTCACCCGGAGCAGGGTTTTTAGTTGTCACCACATCAGTCGTTAGGGAAACAAATTGCAAGGACAATCTCTCGACTGGGCAGGGAAACTTTCTGTGACCATCTAGGTGGTTATTTCCTTACATTGGTAAGGGAATTTTATGCTAACTTAGTCGACTCTGAACAGGAGTTCGT
Organism: Kokia cookei; assembly: GCA_039519145.1. Lineage (NCBI taxonomy): Eukaryota > Viridiplantae > Streptophyta > Magnoliopsida > Malvales > Malvaceae > Kokia > Kokia cookei. The sequence goes on from CM076905.1 coordinate 22,388,051, forward strand.
GTTTGTACGAGAAGGCTTGGTACCTTGGAGTGCGACTCATATCAATACACTCTTCCACATCTCTGAAAGACCAAATACTTATAATGCATTTTTAGAGGAGTTAACAGATGAAGGCGCTGACATGGTGATGAGAGATCTATGCATCGAGGGTGCTAAATGGACTGGCAACGGTCTGTACAACTATACTATGCACAGGCATTATCTCACCACTCAGAGTAAGGTATGGTTTCACTTTGTGAACAGCTGAATCCTGCCTTCAACACATAGCACAACTGTGACGCCATATCGATGTCGGCATAATTTTACATGAGGAAATTACTGAAGCAGCGGGTAAACAAACAGATATCTTACCTTTCCCCTCTTTAATTATAATGCTCTGCAAACAAAGCGATATTGTGCCCTGAGTTAGTGAGGAGGTGTTGGACAACAAGGGGCCAATAAATGATATCTTGGTAGAGTGAATGACTAAGGGACAAGAAACCCCTTTGGTAAAAGAGGTGCCTAAGAAGAAGAAAGAAGGGAAAGTAAAGAAAACGGAGAAGCAAGAAGATACACCCACAAGCCCTCAAATTGAGAAGAAGCTGGCTACAATAGAACATATCATTGATTGCATGGATATGTGCCAGGTTCGCCTTGTCAACATGTTGGATGAAATAGATTACAGGCAAAATATTTTCTATGCATACACAAGGGTGTGGAACAGCGGTATTGTCGCCATATTGAGGAATTTGAGCCTAAATCTCATGCCTAAGTTTCTTCTATTCCCACCTATTATTCGGGAAGCTCCATCATCCTCCAAGCAACCTACTCTTGAAGGTAGGCCTCAACCGGTCCCATCCCCAACAAGAATTCATATCTTTGATGATGATGAGCATGATGAATAATCCAAGGACATAGAGGAGTATTTTAGAACTCTCGCAAGTCTGTTCGAGGATGAATTCTCAAATAGCCTTGAGATTAACATGGCAGAAAAGGAGGTTGTTGCTGAGAAGATGCGTACATCGATCATATCTGTGGGTTTGGAAGCAAAGGAAGGTTTCGAGGTAGACACAGCTCAGAAGGCGAAACCTAAGGAGAAGAAAGAAAATGAAGAAGAGAAGGAAGAAGAGGAGAAGAATGAAGAGAAGGAAGATGCCCGACAAATTTCGAGGAAGAATTTGTCGATGCAACCACCAGTGTGGGGCATCCAGTGACGACTTGGCTCCTCCTGAAGCGAGCCAGGCTGAGGCAATCACTAGCAGCGCTGAGGATCTCAACCCTCTAGCCACTATGCCCTATGTGGCACCGCTTACTGAAGTCCATCCATCTGATGTGATTGTCAATGACGCCACTACTCAACAAGCTATGGAGGAGTAATCCGCTACTCTAGTTGATTCCAAGGACAAAAAGAGAAAGAGGAAGGAAAAGAAGAAAAGGCACAAAGTAGAAGAGGAACGCCCAAAGAAGAAGAAGAAAATAGTCAAGGCAACCACTTCATCGACTGCTGAATAATGAGTTAGTTTACTTTTTCAATAGTTAGTTGCATGCATATCATTGTCATTACATTGTTATTTGTCATTGCATTTTTCATGTTAGTTTATATGCATTGTAGTTGCATTTCCATTGGGGACAATGCAGACATTAAGTTTAGGGGGATCTTGTGTGAAATGTAAATGTGATTACACCCACATATTTGAAAATTTATTTGTGTCTTTAAGTCAATGAAAGTATGCAAAATTTCAACAAAAATGTAGTCACAGTTTTTATTTTATATGTAAATCTTGAATTACTTGGAATGTTAATATGTGAATTGGGTGAATATGAATGAATATTGAGCCTTCTATTTCTGGATGAATGATTGGAATTGCTTCAGTAATGAATGGGTAGAATCAATCTTTGAATCTTGAAATAACTTACCAATTGCAATGACATTGTACTAATAAAAGACAATCCAATGTGAGTGCATTGTGACTTATCAAGGGAGAACACTCCATTGCATGTGTTAGAAAAATTATCTAGGCAAAGGCTGTCACTACAAGTGTGTGTGTCAGCAATTACATACTCCCTGGGGGTTTGTTGCACCCCATCGTTACTACCCAAGAATAAGGGTATAGTAATGCAATGACATCTCTCAATCACATACAAAGGTAGAAAAGAAGAAAAAGAAAGCAAAGAAAATCAAAAAAATTTTGCAATAAATACTGTATTGGTTAAGGAAGGTTAAGATTCAAAGCATGTTACTAACATTGGTGAAGTTGCAGTTTTAATTATTCATGCTTATAAATTGTCGGCGTATTATTCTATCATGTGAACACAATTTGTACATTAGAATTCCAGAGTATTTAAGTTGTTAAAATAATGATTGCGATGACATGTTTTGTTTGTGACTTTGTTTACTTTTGTTTACTTTAGGACAAGTGAAAACTCAAGTTTGGGGGTGTGATAGCATTGGAAATGACACTTATTTTCTCTCTAAATTTATGTATTAACTGTCCCTTTTGCAATATATTTAGCATGCATGATAGTCATTTCATACTTAGTATTATATTTTCTAACTCATTATTATATGGCTTAAATTCTCGTTATTTTTTCTCTTTTGTGCACTAATGTCACCATATACAGCATATGTATTGCGTTTGGAATTGTCACAGTAGGGATCCATCTCGGGAAATCGATGCTAGAAAAAGTTCAAAGATGTAGCCACAAGTTAGCCTGGAATTGTGGTCAGAAATGTCACCGCATGAAAACATCTAATTTGTATGAGTGAATTTATGCTGCAAGTACATCTAGAAGCACCAGCGCAAGAATTTCACACGATGTCGCCGCAATTAAAGATTATAGGTCGCGCCCAAAAATGCGATGACAACTTGAAGATTCATGAAGATCACACCAGATCTACGTGAGTGCACAGCAGGATTTTAACAAACTTTGATAGCTGCAAAAGGAGTTGGATCTGAGAGGAGATGAGATCTACAATTCTCAAGGCTTATAAATAGAGGAGAGAAGAAGGAAAGAGATATCAAGGAGTGAAGGAATTAAATTCTGCAAATTCTCTAAAGCTTAAAGCTGGGTTCTAGAGTCCAGTGAGCTGGTTGAGCAAGTGTGCGACAACTCTTGATGAGGAGTGCGGTGCTATACAAGAGGAGCAGTTAAGGGATAATCCTAGTAGCCTAGGAATAGTATGCTTGAATTATCTATTAATTCCTCTGTTAATGTTGATGAATTCTTATTGACATTTGATTGTATATGGAAATAACTTTCAATGTTAGATTACTTTGATTCTTATTCAATTATTCTCATCTGTTTTCTCTTGGATTTAATTGTTTTTGACACAAAAGTACAATTACAGTCTATCGACACTGGAAAGTGCGGTGATAAGTTAGGTTAACAAGAAAGATAGTGGAAATTACTTGAGACTAGAAGGAATTTTGGTCATTTGTTCTTAAGTGTAAGGCATTGCCAACAACTGGAAGGTGAGGTAAATGTGGGCACTTGAGTCTTGGTTAAACAAAGAGTTGTTATTGGTATGATTTCATTGGAACCTTATTGTTGCGATAATTCATCTATAAAATACATTGTCATCACATCTAGCGTTTCTACGTAGTGAAATCAGCAATCCACTCCATTCTTCGCTCTTGATCATACATTTACTTTTTCTGCATTTAAATTCTCAAAATATCAACAATAATTTATTTTACTTTCAATTGCTCTGACATTTAACTTTATCGTTGCATCGACAATTGTGACTAACTTAGTGGTGCAGATCTAATTTAATTGCGCTGACATCCTTACTAGCATTTTCTCTAATTTTTACTTTAGTTTCTTCGAAAATTGAACATCAAGAACTCTATCCTCATGGGATCAATATCTGATAGAGCAAATATATTAATTATACTTGCATCGACATGTGTCCGCTTGCACTTAAATGTTGTGATGTTTACAAGTCGATCAAGTTTTGGCGCCATTATTGGGGATGACGTTTGTTTGATGCTCATTTTTGTAGTTGCAATTATTCTTTCTTACTTAACTTTTTGTTTAAATTTCTTTTGCTAATTTTCTCTTTATTTTTTTAGGAGTTGCATGTCCACAAGGAGAAATCCTAAGGATATTATGAGCTTTGATCCGGAACTCGAATGACCTATTCGAAGGAGGAAGCAAGAATAAAAGAAAATGGCTAAAAAAAACAATAATAACAACCTATCACCATTGCTGCCACAAGATGTAATTCCTCCAATACAACCACAGATAATCAATAATGTACCACCACCATCTCCACAAGAAGAATAGGTGCAAAACAGGACAATTAGGGATTTTATTGTTCTTGTAGTGGATGATTTGCAACCAGGGGTTGTAAGGCCAGCTATACAAGCTGGAAATTTTGAATTGAAACTGATGATGTTTCAAATGCTCAATTCAAATGGGTAATATGCGGGATTACCTCATGAAGATACGCTGACATCCTTACTAGCATTTTCTCTAATTTTTACTTTAGTTACTTCGACAATTAAATATCAAGAACTCTATCCTCGTGGGATCAATATCTGATACAGCAAATCTATCAACTATACTTCCATCGACGTTTGTTCGCTTGCACTTAAATGCTGTGACGTTTATAGGTCGATCATTGTTCATCCAGTAGTTGTCGTGCCATGTGATAGTACTAGAAAGAACCATTGATTTTTCCTTACTTATTGTTTGATTTGTTCCTATTTAGTCATCCTTAGAACATATTTTAGCATTTTCTAGTTTAGTTTATTACATTTTCTAACTAAATGGACCTTAGCCTAGTTGTCCTTAATTTTTTTATTTTACTACTATGTCGCTACATGAGCATGTCCAGAATTGTCGCTGCAGAAACTTGTCTAGAATTATCGCTGCATGAATACGTCCAAAGTTGTTGCTGTATGAGCATGTCCAGAGTTGCACCTAGAATTGTCCTTGCATCTGACAGTTGTCTGGATAAAAAACCAGAAATGCATGAGCTGTCCAATCTGGTGTAACTAATTGGTACAGTCAGAGATTGCTAGATTTGGAGGAAAGGACACCTATACTATTTAGCTGAAGATAAATACTCATGAGGAGAGAGAGAAAGGAGTCTTCTTCCGGGTTTTATTCTTCTTGAATCCATTTTTGAAGCTTGCGATCGTGGAAGCTTAAACCTCTCAAGGGCAAACTGACATGAAGAAGGAGGTAGATCTGCTCCTGGCGAGGAGCCCCTAAGTGTTACACAAGAGGGAAGTAAGAGAGTAAGTTGAGTAGCCTAGGAATAGTATTCTCCAATTGTTCTTTTACATTTATTTTCTTAAATGTTGGTGATTAATGTTTATTTCATGTTTGTATGGAAATACACTTGATTTCTAGACTAAATGGTATTTTATCCAAGCTTGCTTTTACTATTTAATATTTGAGTTTGAATGTTTTGACCCCGGAAGTGTTATTGCAATCATTGTCACTAGAAGGTGCAGTGATAAATTAAACTAACAAGCTAGATAATAAAAGTTGCTTGGGGATTGAAGGAATTTAATCCACTTGTTCTTGAATGTGTTGCATTACCATCTTTGGAAGGTGTGGTTAGTGTGCATATTTAAGTCTTAGATCAAATAAAGAAGCCAAGTTTGGTAAGACATTCATTGTACCTTATTGCAGCGACAATCACCTATTCTTTAAAACCTTGTGAGCCAAACTTATTATTCTGCTAACTCTTCATGTTGGGGACCCCATTTCATTATTATTACATTTCTTCTTTAATTTCACATTATTGCTTCGACAATCACTCTCACAATTTTAATTCATTTACTTATTCAGTGCACCGACATTAATAGACAACAAACATCCATTCTCGTGGGATCGATATCCAATAGTTTCACATCTGTCTACTATACTTGCATCAATAGCATATTCTTGCACATATTTGATGTGAAGTCTATAGCCGATCACCATGCTACTCTTTGGCATTTATTCCTTTCTCAAAATTTTCCTTTTCTCCGCGCATTGATAACCGCCAACTCTTTTCGGTGGTCATACCTATTCACGACAAGTGTTATTTTATGCCACCACTTATACTTGTAACCACTTTCACTGTTGATCCCCTTATGAAATCGGTACGTATTTGTATGGCGAGCTAGTAGTTGCTCGATTACCTCATTTAGTAAAAACGATGGATTTACTTTAAACCTATGTATTGATGTTGTGGCAGCTATTTGTTTCCCTTTGTAATTTCCATCACCTTGTTCGGTATTCATTGGTTCTTTGTACCATTACAGTAATTTCCTTTCCCACGGTTGTGTTTCTTCTTTTTCTGTGGATGTGATTATTATTTCGTCTGAGAACTGGGACTCTAGCTTGTAAATACTCCCCATTTTCTACAAAAATTGAAAAATTTTCACATTAGTAATTTCTTTAGGGATTTGTTGTACCAGAAAAGTATTATACATAGTAGCTATTTTCCATTGAAAATTGAATCTTTAATCTATGATATCTTCAACTAATATTTCTTTTGTCGATTTGTTTGTAATAGTAATTAGTTGAAGATCTTGATTTGCTCGACGATTTGGTCATCCGATTCTTCCAAGGATTCGATTTCTGTTTCCTTATCTAACACTTATTCTTATTCTCATTCCATTTGTTCAGATTTGAAATATGCTCCTCTAGAAGATAGATCTTCATGTTGATCGAGGATCTGGCCTTCTCCACTAAATTGACTCTATTTTAACATCAATAATCTTTGATTTTCTTGGATCTCCCAATATTCATAATACTCGTCTTCATAGATATCATCATCATACATATCATCATAAAAGTCATCTACGCAAAAAAAATCGTAGGCATCCAAGGTCTAAATATAATAGAAATTAAAGGAAATTAGTATATTTGAAAAATTAAATTGTTAGTATGGTTAAATCGTATCTATAACCTAAAGTTTTCCTAATTATTTTAATACAAAGAAAGAATAAAATTTACTAAAGCGTTGCCTCCCCGGCAACAACGCCAACAACTTGACCTGTAACATCTGCATTTTTGAACCGGAGTTGGAACAGTAATAGTGTCGAGTTAAGAGTTAGAATATGTGATTAAAATAAGAAGATTAGGAAAAATTAAGGATTAATTAGAAATTGTGAGAAAGCATGAGGGACTACATAGTAATTTAGCCAAAATGAAATATAAGTCATTATGGGAATTATAGTTATTAAGGAGGGGCAAAAGAGTAATTTGGTGGAAGATATTTTTGGAGGCAATGTTTAAGGCCAAAGTGTAAAGTTGGAGGCCTAAGGACTAAAAGTGCAATTTTACCATTATTAAAGAAATATATTTTTATAAAGAGAAATTGATAGAAAAATGTAGAGAAATGAAGAAAAGAAATGATGAAAAGGCTATAAAAGCCATCAGCCATGGTGCTTCACGTTAGCCACCATTTTTCCACCATTTCAACTTTTGCTTTTCTTACAAATTAGTCCTTTTTCACCAAATACAAACCAATTAAGCTAGTTTCTTCCAAATTTCTTCAAGATTAGTGAATAAAATTAATAGAGAAGTGTAGTAGCTATCCAATTGTTAAAAGAAATGCATTCATACTTGTCTTGGAGGAGAAAGAAAATGGGAATTAGTGTTGAATACAAGTGATTAAGGTAAGAAAGTTAAACTCCTCTTTAAATACATGTTAGTTTTGGTTTAGAAACATAGATTATGATATGTTAGAATGATTTTAATGTGAATATATGTATAAGAAATCAAAGAATGATAAAATTAAGTAAACTAAGAGATTGGAATGGCTAAAATGTGAAATGAGGAAGAATATGTGAATTCATAACACAACTGTAAGTTAAATGTTATACACATAAAAGGTATGTATTTTACATGAATAAATAAATATATGAATGAGTTTGAAATGTGTGATTAAAAGATGAATGATTAATGACTCTTGTAGTACTTACTAAGCCTTCAACGGCTTAACGCGTTTATTTCAACACGTAGGTATAAGACCTCTGAAAAGCTAAGGTTCGATTAAATGTCTCTCATCAAATCACATCAACATCGGAAGATTGCAAGACAAGGTATATTTATTTTGTGTGAAATGGCATGTACAAATGATATACCTATGTGTCTCTAATGAATGGGTTACTAATATTATTTTAAAATTTTACATGAATTGAAAGAAAAAAATTTTATTATACTCATTTTTAATTCTCTAACACTGTATGTAATACTCTTATACCAAGTTTATACGTGTGAACCGGGTGTAAGGGTGTTACATTTGTTGGTTTCAGAGCAAAGGTTTTCTGATGTCTGGGATCGGGAATGAGTCCATGTGTACATGCCATTTTACATATTGATGTGATGAGAGGATATTTAATTATTTAATTGTTAAAATTGTGAATATTGTAGAAAGAAGAATGTTGAATAGGGCTCGTGATGAGTCCGGAGATGAAGTAGAGAGTAGGGCTCCAAACCTTATTAGAGAATCAGTACATTAGGATGATCACAGGGGGCATATGTTAAACGAAAGAACTCAACCCCCCAATGAGTTGATATTATCTCGAGAAGAAATCTCGATTGTGATTATATTGCAAACGATGAATCAATTGTTACAACAAGTTGTGATGACTAATAATGTCTCAAATATTCCCTTACCTGGTGTTCCTGAACCATAACTGTCTACTTTTAGCTATCAAATTCCTCTGGAAAAATTGAGAAAAATATGGTGCCGAAAAGTTGCAAGGTAAAAAGGATGATGATCTAGCTGAGGCTGAGGAATGGTTAGAAAATAGTTAAAGGGTGATAGAAGAGCTACAGTGTACTGAGAGGAAAAAATTGAAATATGTGGTATCATTGTTGAAAGGTGAAGCGTATCAATAGTGGATTACAGTGTTAAATATCCACCCCGTTGAGAAGATTCCATTGGAGAAAATGTCAGTTGAACAGTAGAGCTTGTTTTAAATGTGAGTCAAAGGACCATTTAATCCGAAATTGCCTGCGAAGAGGTAAATTACATGGAAACACTAGTGACTCTAGTACGAGATCGACGAGAGAGGTAGTCGATGGATCAAAAGTTCGTAGACCTGGAACTTTTGTTATTAGACAAGAGAAGAAAAAGACATTCCTGATGTGAATACCGGTAAATTTTCTTTATGCGATTTTTCTATAAATTGTGTTAATTGACACATTTGTATATATATACATGTCAGAAGTGAAAGAGAGAAAATTAGTGGTAGAACTTACTAAGTACGAGACAATTATTACTAATCCTTTAGGACAAAGTGAAAGAGTTAATAAAAAATGCAAGAGGTGCACCTTAAAGATTCAAGGTTATGAGTTTCTAATAGATCTTATGACCTTTATATTTTACGAATTAGATGTAACAGTGAGAATAGATTAGCTGTCAGAAATGTGGGGTCATGGTTGAGTGTAGAAGAAAGAGAATTTCTATAAGAATTTCGGATAGCAAAGAAATTATTATAATTGATGAAGATAAGTGAAAAATATACTGATAAAAAGTTTAAGTTTTAAAATGAAATGTGAATAAGTTTAAATTCATAGAATAACTAAAGTGAAGTTTAAAATACTAGAGTTGTGACTAATTTGTTCGTTCAATGAAAGAATGGAAAAATCTAGGGTCGTGAATGTTTGAAGGAAGATGAACTCTGATCGCTAATAGTTACCTCGAGATTTTATTGACGTTGCAGAGTCAATAAAACTAGAGGGAAGGATCAGGAGACGTCACTCTAATCCGAACTATATAGGGATCCGAGGATTCTTCTAAAACGTTCATTGATCCTATCATTCTTCCTAAACGGTATAAATGAAAATAGTGATGGAAGTAGTCTAATAAGTAAAAAGGGAGTGTCCTTTAAGAATGAAAGGTTATGGGATAATGATAAGGTTTATGATACAAGTGAGAAGAAAAAAAAATTATATGTTAGTAATTAATCTAGTATAGAGATTCGAGAGATAATTAGTCACTTTCAAGTTATGAAAGAAATAATAAAAGAAGGATAGAATTTGAATGCATGGAAGAATTACGAGAATGAAAATAGAGTCATATTTATGTTATAAAAGGTTGAAAGAAAATACAAGGAGTTCTTTAAGTATTGATATAGGAAGATGAAAAACAATTGTATAATTTTAATGGTAATCAATGAGTTATGATGTTATATGTATAAAGTTATGAAATAACATAGTAAATATATGTTAGTGAAATAATGTGAAAAAAAAAGGAAGTGTATATTTAGATTAAATAATGAAAGGTTAAGCTTTAAGTTATAAATGGAGGAAGGGAAAAATAGTGAGTTGAGATTGATAGTGAAGGAAGTGCGAAATTTTATGATGAGTTAATTAAGTCTGCTCACTTTCTTTTGGTAAGAACCAATTTCTCCTTGTATAAGTATGCTCAGTTGTTTATAGATAAAGAGTAAGACTTCATGATATGCCTATGTTCATTATTTCTGATTGAGATCCAGAATTTACATCAAGTGTTGGACAAAATGTAGGATACCAGTATGTTGAATGAAGTCAAGTAAGAATAAATTAGTAGGTCTTGACTTGATTCAGGAAAATAGAAGAAAAAGTAAAGTTGGTAAAAAGGTGTTTGAAGGCTGTTCCGGAAAGAAAAAGTCCTATGCTAATTTGAAAAGAAAAAATAATGAATTTAATATTGGTGAAAAAGTTTTCTTGAAGGTATCTCAATGGAGAAAGATTCTTTAATTTAAGAAAAAGGGGAAGTCAAATCCAAGATTCATTGAACCATATGAGATATTGGAAAGGATTGGTCCAATTGCATATCGATTAGTACTCACTCCAGAGTTAGACAGGATTCATAATGTCTTCCATGTATTTATGTTGAAAAGATACCGGTCTGATTCATCTCATGTGATTACCCCGAAAGCTATAGAAATACAACCGGATCTGACTTATGAGGAAGAACCAATAAAGATTCTAGCTCCAGAAGTAAAGGAGTTGAGAAATAAAAGGGTTCCTTTGATAAAGGTTTTATGAAAGTATCATAATTCAGAAGAAGCAGCATGGGAAAGAGAAGAAAATATGATACAACAATATTCGCAATTATTCGTTACAGGTAAATGTGGAGGATGAAATTTTTTTTAGGGGGAAGAATTGTAACATCCGCGTTTTTGAACCGAAATTGAAACAGTAATAGTGTCGAGTTAAGAGTTAGAATATGTGATTAAAATAAGAAGATTAGGAAAAATTAAGGATTAATTAGAAATTGTGAGAAAGCATGAGGGACTAAATAGCAATTTAGCCAAAATGAAATATAAGTCATTATGGGAATTATAGTTATTAAGGAGGGGCAAAAGAGTAATTTGGTGGAAGATATTTTTGGAGGCAATGTTTAGGGCCAAAGTGTAAAGTTGGAAGGCCCAAGGACTAAAAGTGCAATTTTACCATTATTAAAGAAAGATATTTTTATAAAGAGAAATTGATAGAAAAATGTAGAGAAATGAAGAAAAGAAATGATGAAAAGGCTATAAAATCCATCAGTCATGGTGCTTCACGTTAGCCACCATTTTTCCACCATTTCAACTTTTGCTTTTCTTACAAATTAGTCCTTTTTCACCAAATACAAACCAATTAAGCTAGTTTCTTCCAAATTTCTTCAAGATTAGTGAATAAAATTAATAGAGAAGTGTAGTAGCTATCCAATTGTTAAAAGAAATGCATTCATACTTGTCTTGGAGGAGAAAGAAAATAGGAATTAGTGTTGAATACAAGTGATTAAGGTAAGAAAGTTAAACTCCTCTTTAAATACATGTTAGTTTTGGTTTAGAAACATAGATTATGATATGTTAGAATGATTTTAATGTGAATATATGTATAAGAAATCAAAGAATGATAAAACAATGTAAGCTAAGAGATTGGAATGGCTAAAATGTGAAATGAGGAAGAATATGTGAATTCATAACACTACTATAAGTTAAATGTTATACACATAAAATGTATGTATTTTACATGAATAAATAAATTTATGAATGAGTTTGAAATGTGTGATTAAAAGATGAATGATTAATGACTCTTGTAGTACTTACTAAGCCGTCACCGGCTTAACGCGTTTATTTCAACGCGTAGGTATAAGACCTCTAAAAAGCTAAGGTTGGATTAAATGTCTCTCATCAAATCACATCAACATCGGAAGATTGCATGACAAGGTATATTTATTTTGTGTGAAATGGCATGTACAAATGATATACCTATGTGTCTCTAATGAATGGGTTACTAATTTTGTTTTAAAAATTTACATGAATTGAAAGGAAAAAAATTTATTAACTCGTTTTTAATTCTCTAACACTGTATGTAATACTTTTATATCGAGTTTATACGTGTGAACCGGGTGTAGGGGTGTTACATGACCGCCCCCAAATATACTCTAGTTCGGTGTAAATTTTTTTACGATCCACAAGTACACGGGTCAGGTTGTAAATATAGAGTGTAGAACGAAACACTTGGTAGTATTCCGAGTATTGTACCCATAGGAGGCGTAAAGTGATAGTAAATTCGATCCCTGCAAAGAATAATAATAATTAGTACTTACTTTAAGGATTATAGCACGAAGAATAATAAAAGAGTTGATTTTGAAAAGCATAAAATAAAAGAGAAAGTAAAAGGAAAGATTTGAGATGTAGAAAATCTTATAAACGGCTTTGGGAATATTAGGTTGTTTCCGTATGAATTCTTCAATCATTGGGTTTGGGGGATTTTCCTCCAATCAACTAGTCACTACCCTACTTGGATCTCTCGATCTTACGCCGGCATAGCAAGTCGATAGAGACTACTTATCGCTAGATGTCACAGTCTAAACTAGTTTGGGGAAAGGTTTACACGGATGGGCAATACCAATTTTGGGTTCATTCCCACCTAAATGACATTCTACAGTTCTCAAGCCTAGTGTTTGTTTGATGTTCTTCCTTTCCCAAATAGTTGATCCAAAAGGTAAAATCTCTATTAAACAACAATTAAATATTCATACTTCCACTCCCTAATTCCTCAAAATGGAATTAGTTCTTCATGGGTTTCTTTATCTTCATAAACACAATAATATATAAAACATATAATTGAATAAAGAGAATGAAAAAGAAACTCGAATTGTATTGGCAATCTATTCGTAAAAATTTCTCGAACGTTTATACGAGTTCTACAATATCATTTCAAACGAAAACACAAAATAAAACAAAAAACTAGTAAATGGTGTCCTTGACCTTAGTGCTAAAGGCCTTATTTATAACCATGGTCGATCGTTTTCATCAACCCTAGGTCAGCTACCATCCTTCATGCTTAAGTCACATTGTGAAGATGAAAACGCCCCTCACTCGATGCAGAGTTGAAATTTGGGATTGATGTCACAACACACTTGGTCTTGTGTCACGACAAAGCAAGCAGTCCCTCGATTCTTCGCTGCTGGCCCCTTTGTTGTGAGATAGAGCTCCCTATGTCATGACGAAGTGGTCAGTATCACTGTTGCTCAGCTGCTATTAGTCTCTTATGCACTCACGAAGTAGGTTAGCTAATCTTTAGGCCGCATTTGGCCTTGAAAGCAATAAAATAACCTTTTTAGCACAATTTATTCGAAAGACAAAACTAAACTAAAAATTCATGAAACATAAGAAAAATTACTTGATTTCAAGCTTATCAAATGTGAAAACTAGTTCAATCTGCTTGGTACAAAACCAGCAAATCAAATATACATTATAATAAATATAATTATATATTAGTTATTATCAGTTTATTAAAAACTAAAAACCTTTATTTTTAGATGTTTAAAATATTTACAAACAAAGACAACTAATTTCAATATTTACAAAAAGAACAACCAATTTTGGAAACAAATTAATTAAGTCCTTAAACTTGAAAATAATTTGAAATTTGGGTTGCAATTAAAACTTGGATAAAAAATTGACTCTTTCTATTTGAAAAATTAAAACTTAAAACTTAAAAATTTATTTTCTCACTTAGGAAATAAATTCCTTGAAGAATATGTTAAAATTAATTCCCAGGAAAAATTGGAGAGGTCACAAATGGTCCCGCTTAAGTTCCAATTTCCTAGATAGAATTCATTTCAACATACTAATCCAAAAAGTATAGCCTCAGTCCTTTATTAAAATGAAAACAAGAAAGAATAAATATCTGATAAAATGAGCGATGATTTATCCCGCTCGATTTTATCCCCCCATTAGTGTTTCAAACGTTGAGCATTGACTTAAAAGTTACCTCTCTTACCATGGAGTTCAACAACTCTGTATGGAAAAACTTGATGGATGGTGAATGTATCAAACCAACATGATTTCAACTTACCTGGAAAGAACTTTAATCAGGAATTGAACAGTAAAACTTGTCGACCTGCTTCAAATTCTCGAACTCAAATACAAGTGACATGCCATCATTTTAATCTCTTTACATAGTTTGGCATTTTCATACAAAAATGTTCAGAATTCTTCTAACTCGTTAAGCTTAAGCATTTGTTTCTCTTTAGCAAACTTGAGATCTAAGTTGAGTTGCTGAAGAGCCCAATAAGTTTTATGTTCTAATTCCAAGAGCAAATGACAGGGTTTCCCAAATACCAACTTATAGAGAGATATCCCTAAAGGTGTCTTGTATGATGTCCTGTAGGCCTAAAAAGCATCAACCAGTCTTCTGGACTAATCTTGTCGGTTTGGAAAAACTACCTTCTCGAGTATACCCTTTACTTCATTATTTGCCAGTTCAGCTTACCCATTTGTCTGCGGACGGTAAGCTATGGCAACCTTGTGCTTTACTCCATGTTTGTCGAGGAACCATTTCAACCATTTGTTCACAAAATGGGACCCCACATCACTGATGATAGCTCTAGCAGTTCCAAACCTCATGAACACATGCTTCTGTAAAAACCTCGTCACTACCTTGGCATCATTCGTCGAATATGCCTCGACCTCAACCTACTTAGATACGTAGTCTACTACTATCAAAATGTACTCCTTACCAAATGACAGAGGAACAGACCAAGGAAGTCAATACCCTAAACATCGAACAGTTCTACTTCAATGATGTTTATTCGGGGCATATCATTTCTGTTAGTAATATTTCCAACCCTCTGGCATCATCACAACATTTTTCACAAGCATACGCATCTTTGAATAAAGTTGGTCAAAAGAACCCAACTTGTAATACTTTGGCCATAGTACGTGAACCTCCGAAGTGTCCCCCACTTAGAGTTGTGTGACACTGATATAATATTTCATGTACCTCATCTTCTGCCATGCATCTCCTGATCATCTGATCTCTCAACTTTTTGAACAAGTATGGTTCTTCCCAAAAACAGTACTTAGCATCATGAAGAAACTCTTTCCTTTCCTAATATGTCTTATCAAAGGGCATCAAATCACAAGCTAAGTAGTTATAAAAATCAAAAAACCAATGGGTATTATTGACATGAATTACCTTAAGTATGTGCTCGTCTAGGAATGTCTCTTGTATAGGTACAAGAGCAGAAGTTCCTTCTTGTGGCTCCAATTTGGACAAGTGATCTGCTACTGGGTTTTCTACACCTCTTCGATCTTGAATTTCTAAATCGAACTCTTGGAGTAGAAGTACCCATCAAATCAATCTCGGCTTAGCATCTTTCATGGCAAGTAAGTACTTGATCACCAAGTCACTTTAGTACCTATAAGATAAGATAGAAACTCACAACTGCAAGCAGTTCTTTTTTGGTTACCGTATGATTCAGTTGAGCTCCCATCAAAGTCCAACTTTCATAGTAGATGGGATGAAAAACTTTGTTCCTCCGCTGGGCCATCACAACTCTTACCACGAAGTCACTTGCGTCACACATTAACTCAAACGGAAATTCCCAATCCAGTGTGACAATAATTAGTGGCAAAACTAATGGATTTTTCATCTCATTAAAAGCTTTCAAACATCCTTTATCAATTTTGAATTTTGTCTCCTTCTTCAATAACTTGCTTAAGGGTTTAGCAATCTTGGACAAGTCCTTGATAAATCTCTGATAGAATCCATCATGTCACAAAAACCTTCTAACACCCTTTACAGATGTTGAAGGTGAGAGTTTCTCAATGTCATCTCCCTTGGCTTTACCAACCTCGATCCCTTGTCTTGTTATTCGGTGTCTCAAAACAATACCTTCCTATACCATGAAATGACACTATTCCTAGTTGAGTACAAGGTTTGTCTCTTCGCACCGCCTTAGTGCCTTCTCTAGATTAGCTAAGCAATCATCGTAAGTGTCACCAAACACTGAAAGTCATCCATAAAAACTTCCAAATATTTCACAACCATGTCAATGAAAATAGCCATCATATATCTTTAAAACGTAACAGGTGTATTACATAAACAAAAAGGAATGTGTCTAAATGCGAACGTACCATACGGGCATGTGAACGTCGTTTTTGTGTTGATCCTTCAGTGCGACTGTAATTTGATTGTACCCTAAATATCCATCTAGAAAATAGTAATAGCCTTGCCTCATGAGTCTATCTAACATCTAATCCAAGAACGGCAAAGGAAAGTGATCTTTCCTATTCGCCTTGTTCAATTTTTGGTAGTATATGGAAATTCGTCATCCCGTAATCGTTCTACTTGGTATCAACACATTATTTTCATTCTTTACAATTGTAATACCTCTTTTTTTTGGCACGTACTGGATTGACTCACCTAAATTATGCCCATATCTAACCACTTGATGATATTTTCTTTACTACGTCCTTCATAATGCGATTTAGTCTTTGTTGTCCATCCATCGTCCTTTTCTTTTATTTTCTAGAATGATCTTGTGCAAGCATACGAATGGACTACTACCACAAATGTTGGTTATGGTCCATCCGATAGCCTTCTTGAATTGTTTCAACACTTCAATAAGCTTCTCTTCTTGTTCTTTAATTAGCTGAGTTGAAATAATTATAGGCAAAGTACCTTCATATTTTAAATGCAAGGGAAGTACCTTCAGTTCTAATTTAGGTGGCTCTTCGATTGATGCTTTTGGTTGGACATAATCTCTACTCTCTAACTCCAAGGATTCAAAATGGAATTGAGGATTAAATCCCCTTAGATTAGCTTCTAACAAAGCTAAGTGATCCCCCCTCTTCATCACTTGAAGGGTTTGACGATAAAATTTCCTTTAAAAGATCCTTAACAGAGTTGAGTTCCTCTTCCACGACTAACTCTTCTAACTCGGATATTGTAGAATAATCATCAACTACATCAAGAAATCATACGAATTTAAAAACATTAAATGTTACCTGATCGTCTTAAACACGCATAGTAACCTCACCCTTCTACACATCAATAAGGGTCCTTCTAGTTGTTAGGAACAACCTTCTTAGGATGATTGGCACTTTTGATCTGCTTCAAAGTCTAAGATAACAAAGTCAGGAGGAAAAATGAATTTATCTACACTCACCAATACATCCTCGATTTTTCCTTCAAGATGTTCCATGGATTGATTTGCTAATTGAAGTGCAACCATAATTGGTCAAACTTCACCTATCCCCAACTTTCTGAATATTGACATGGGCATCAAGTTACTTCTAGCACCCAAATCACATAGTGCTTTATCGCAATACATTGCTCCAATGTTTTAAGGTATGGTAAAACATCTAGGGTCCTTTATCTTTAGAGGTAGTTTATCTTGAATATATGCATTGAATTCCTTCATCAAAGTGATCTGCCGATTTTATACCTAGCAGATTGAATTAGTTTCACACTTGAAGAGCTTGATAAGCATTTTATTTATAATTCCATAAGATTTTACATAGTTTTTACTTTTGAATAAATTGTGTAAACTAAGTGCTAAAAGGTTACTTTATTGTCTTTAGGGCCAAATGAGGCCGAAAGGTTAGCTAACATACTTCATAAGTGTGCAAGGGACCTTTAGAAGTTGAACAAAAGTGAAGCTGATCACTTTGTCAGGACATAGGATACTCTACGCTGTAACAAAGGGACCAAACTTGAAGATTAAGGGGACTGACTCCTTTGTCACGACATACATAAGCTATGTCGCGGCAACGCCTGCATGATGACACTAAGTAGGGGACTGACTTCTTCGTCACGACATAGGTCTTGGTGTGTCACGACATCGACCCCTAGACACGGTTTCTACATCGAGTAAAGGGCATTTTGATCTTTACAATGCTACTTAAACACAAAGGATGGCAGCTGACCTAAGGTTGATGAAAATGGCCGGCCAAGGCTATAAATAGGGTCTTTAGCATTAGGGTTAAACACACATTTTCTTAGCTTTTAGCTTTTACTTTGTTATTTTCATTTAGAAACGAGATTGTAACTTTCACATAAATGTTCGAGGAATTATTTCCTGATAGATTGCCAATGCAATTGAAGTTTCTTTTATTTCATTAAATCAATTTTATGCTTAGTTATATTATTGTTTTTATAATGTTTAAGAAAACCATGAGGAATTAATTCCATTTTGGGGAATTAGGGAGTGAAAGTATGAATATTTAATTATTGTATAAACAAGGATTTTCAATCGGATTAGCTATTTGGGAAAGGAAAAGCGTAAAACAAACCCTAGACCTAACAACCCTAAAATGTCATTTAGGTGGGAATGAACCCAAAATTGGTATTGTCTATCCATGAAAACCTTTTCCCCAAATCGATTTAGTTTGTGGCATCTAGTGATAAGTAGTCTCTATCGACTTTTTATGTGGGCAAAAGATCGGAAGATCCAACTAGGACAGTAACTAGTTGATTGAAGAAAAATCCCCAAAATCCAACAATTGAAGAAATCATACTGGAGTAACCTAATCTCCCAAAACTATTTATCGAATCTATACATCTCATCCTTTACTTTACTTCATTTCTTTTTATGTTTCTACAACAACTCTTTTAATTTACTTTCGTACTATAATCCCTAAAGATAGTACTAATTAATTCTTTTCTTTGCAGGGATTTAATTCACTATTGCATTAAGCCTCCTTTGGGTACGATCCTCGAAATACTACCAAGTATTTCGTTGTAGAAATTTATATTACAACCTAACATGTATACTTGCGAAACCCGAAAACCTATACTGAACAGGAGTATGTTTAGAGGCGGTCACAGAGCTATTGTCTCAAATTCTCCAAGTCTTTGTTTTTTGAACAGGATGTCCTTCATAAACTTGACATAATTCGGCATCTGCTCAAGTGCTTCTACCAACATAATATTGATGTGAAGTTGCTTGAGTACGTCTAGGAACTTCTTGAATTAGACTTCTTGCTTTTGCTTTTAAAGTCTTTGAGGTTAAGGTGGTGGAGGATTCTATACTTGGACTGATTGATTCGTTTTATATGGCATTTCTGCATCAAACAAAGTTGTAAGTTTATCAAAATTGATTGGTTTTGAAAATACCTTTTCAGCGTTCAAGTTCTGCTTCTTGTAACAACCCAACTTTTTAATTATGGACTAAATTGGAGACTTTATAGAATTTAGAGTTTAATTTTTAATTTAAGAAAAGTTTAGGGTTTTAATTAACCTATAATTAAAATTTTATGGTCAAATTGAGATTTTAGGGACTAAATTGTGTAACGGGTAGGCTTTGAGGGATATTTTGAAAATCCTAGTTAATTTAGGTACTTTTGAGAAATTTACCCTTTTTATTGGGTATTTAAACCTTCTTTTTCTTCCTTTTCCAACCCTTCCCCTCCTATTTGCTTCTCCTTTAGTCGATCTAGCTCTCATCTCTTCCTCTCCTTCCCTTTTTATTTTTCCGATTAACCTCTGACGAACGTCTCTTTCGTCGCTATGCATTGCACCACCACCACCATCTTTTTCCATGTGGTTGTGCGAACAAAACCCTACCCCCTACCTTGCCTCATTATCGTCGATCATGAGTGAGGGAGTTGAAACCATTCAGGTTTCCCTCCGTCTGTCGACGTTGGTGATCACGACTCCGACGCCGACAACTTACCACCTTCTTCACCTGTTCAACCTATTTTTACACCTGTTTCGAGAGCAACACTTTCTAATCCAGCTAGACCCGGTGCTAGATCTGAGCGTGAGAGACGTCCTCCTCATTGTTAGAGCTTCAACCTTTTCGAGGTGTATTTCTTCCTATGTTACATCCTTTTGTGTAACACCCAAAAACCGTAACCATCTCCGGTATAAGGTATCAAGGTTTACAGAACTTTACGAGTTTTTTTTTTCTTACATACAAATCAATAACAATGTATCATTTACCAACCTACACTCAGAATACTAACTTCATTTAATCTTACACATTCATTTACAACATTTTAATCAATTAGGAATCAATATTCATATCACATATCATGACGTTCATTTTTTATGTCTGTAACACCCAAAACTCGAAAATCGTGTTGGTTAGGGTCACAGTGTCTTTCTATTCATTTATCACTGTTCATTTATTTATATCATGTCATAGATTATCATTTAATTATAATCATAACTCAACAAGGGCAAAAGGTCGTTTCCATGATTTTTGGATACTTCTACCGATACTTGTTACACTAGTATCGGTAGTTGTCAAGTCAGTAAATAGTTTAAAAATAGCATTGACTTCTACCGATACTTGAAACAATACTACCGATACAAGTGAGACTTCTACCGAAACATGTCATACTTCTACCGATACTAAAAACTCCAGAGAGCTAAGAAGTCTTACCCTGCAACTTTTACCGATACTTCTATGAGCAAAATTACCGATACCTACTATTGTAACAATCAAAACTCGAAAATTGTCATCGGTTAAGGTTTCGGTGTTCATCTCTTAATATCATTTCATTAAATCTTATTTTAATAAAGGTAAGCACTCAACACATCATAAGTCATCAATCAATTATAATCACAACTTAACAAGGCAAAAAGGTCATTTCCATGATCTTTGGAGACTTCTATAGGTACCTATTGGACAAGTATCAATAGTTGTCAAGTCAAAAACAGTTCAGAAATAGTGTAGAGTTCTCTCAATACTCGAGACGGTTCTATCGATACATGTGACACAACTACTAAAACAAGTTATGCTTCTACCGATACAAAAAACTCCAAAGAGCTAAGAAGTTCTACCCAGCAACTTTTACCGATACAAGTTCACAGACTATCGATACTTCTACGAGTAGAACTACTGATACTTATCACGTATCTACCGATAAAACTCAATTCAGTGAACAACCTCTCCCCTACCTTGTACTTCTACCAATACAACCAAGGGTTCTACCAAAACAAGTATGCAGAATTCAAATATTCACATAAGTTCTCATACTCAGCCAACAATTCTCATTTCAAAACATAAGGTACAAAAGATAGTTATTCTTAAAGTTCAAAACACATTGGATAATACATTTCATTTCATTGTAGGCCTACTTTCACCCATAGTAACATACAAAATATGAAAATGATCGGTGTTTTTACGACACACGATTGTGAAAGCGTACACACGTCGATGCAAGTATAGTTGATAGACAGAGCTATCGGATATCGATCCCATGAGGAAATGGTTTCCGATGTCTTAATGTTAAAGCAATTAATATAAGAAAAATCAGTATAATGTGAATAGCGTTGTCAACATAGTTATGTCAGTTATGCACACTAAATTAATCAGTACCGTCATTGTACTAAAGTCAAATCTCAGAAGTTAGATGTCAATGTACTGAAAATAAATCCAAAAGTGTTGAGTGTGAATAATGGAAATTAAAATTTAGGAAATATAAAAGTGATCAAGTGTAAAGGGTAGAAATGGTTCACTGATTCTACATGTTGCAACGCTGGATGCATCAATAAGGTAAAATGTAGACGAATTGTCGTAGCAATGAAGTCCTTTCGAGTTCTTACTATAATAACTCCCTACTTAATCCTGACTCAGATACACAACTCCACCTCTCGATGCGAGTAATGATGTGTATCCAAGAATAAGTAACTGGAGTCTGTCCCAGTCCCGAGTAGCTCTCGCCTAACCCACTTGTTAATCTGACCTGTCATCGCATCTCTCGATTTCGATGTACTACAATTTCACTTTTGTGTTTAGAGCGGTTAAATCCAAGAATAAGGGAACAAGTAATGTAAAATAAGAATCAAAATGATATAATATTAAAACATAATCTCGTATTCATTTAACATCAACAGAATCCATCATCGTTTTAAAAGAAATAAAGAGTACAATGAAGCTTACTATTTCTAGACTACTAGACCTACTCTTTACTTGTTCCTCTTGCTCGGCATCAAGCACCTCTCGTCAGAAGCAGTTGCAAATGTGGTTCATCAGCTCCCCGATTCCAGCTCAAATATTTGATTCACAAAGAATTTTCAGAATTTAATCCCCTTGTTCTTGATGATATTTTTCCTCATTTTTCGTCTATTTATAACCCCTAAATATTTATAGATTTCATCCTTCATTCTCAGATTTAGATTTGGATTCTTTTTGCAACTGTCAAAGTTAGTTAGAATACAGTTGTGTACTCAAGCAGATTACATGTTTTCTTTAAAGATCTGCAGATTGTCGCTGTACTATTAGACACATTCTGATGTTGTAATTACAGCGACATCTGTGATATTCCTGCGCTGGTGCTTCTAGTGTAAGCTCAACTTAACTCTACTTATTTCAAGTTCAACTTCAATGCAGCGACATCTTTGGTCGCAATTCCAAGCTAGTTGCGTTTTGTAAATGATGATCTTCTAAATCGAGTTCCTGTGCTAGCAATCTTAATATGCTATATACCAACTACTTGCGTCGACATTAGTAAAAAATATGTAGAAATAATGAGAGTTTAAACTAACTAGCAATGTATTAGAAAATATAAAAACTAATTATAAAATGCTTATAATGCATGCTAAATGAGATACAAAAGAGACAATAAAAACACTAAATTAGGAAGAAAATATATGTCATTTATAATACCATCACACCCCTAAACTTAAGTTTTTACTTGTCCTCAAGTAAACAAAAATTAACTAAGTCACAAGCAAAAAATGTTACCACAATTATTATCCAGACAACTTGAACTCTCTAAATTCATAATGTACAAATTGTATTCATATGAAAGAAGAATGTACCGGCAATTTATAGAAATGAATGTTTAAAAATTGTAACTTCATAAATGTTAGTGATATGCATTGAATCCTAATTTTCCTTAAACCAATACAGCATTTATTTTTTTTATTAATGACTGAGAGATGTCATTGCATTACACTACCTTTGTTCCTGGGCAGTAACGATGGGGTGCAACAAACCCCCAGGAGGTATGTAATTGCGCCGACACACACTCTTGCCGTGATAGCCTTTTGCTAGATGATTTTTTCTAATCCTGCAGCGGAGTGTTCTCCCTTGAAAAGTCATAATGCACTCACATTGGAGTATCTTTTATAAAATGTAGCTACAGCAGGTCAATTAGTTCAAGATTCAAACATAAACACTAATCATTTATTGTTGAAACAATTCCAATCATTCATTCGAAAATAGTAGATTCATCATTAATTCACATTCACCCAATGCATACATCAGCATCCAAATAATTCAAGAATTACGTATTAAGATAAAAATTGTAAGCACATTCAAATTGAAATTTTGTGAATTTTCATTGACCAAAGAAACAAATGGAATTTAAATATGTGGGTGTAATTGCATTTCCATTTCACATTATATCCTCCAAACTTAATATCGGCATTGTCCCCAATGCACTAACAATATTATATAGAAATAACGAAAATGCAACTAGAATGCAACTAAGTTGACAAAATGATGCGATGACAAAATAAAATGCAATGATAATAAAAATGCACTAAAACTAAAAATTTTGTACCAAGTCATTCATCAGCAGCTAATGTAACAACTGCCTTTGATTTCTTCTTTTTTTTTCTTTGGGCGCTCCCCGTTGTCATGGTTCTTCTTCACTTTCTTTCCCTTGCGCCTCTTTCTTTTCTTGTCCCTCAAGCTAACCGACTCGGTAGATTGTTCTCCCTCGGCAGGTTAAGTGACGACCTCATCAATTGTCACATCAGATGGATGGATTTCGACGAGTGGTTTTATGTATGGTATAATAGCTAAAGGATTTAGTTCCTCTTCTTCGTTTGTGACAATTCCAACCTAACTCGCAGTAGGTCGAGTCACTTCTGGGCTGGATGCTTCCTCATCATCCTCCACGATCAATGCTACAGCATCATTAGATTCCTTTTTTTCCTGCATTTCTGCAAGCTCTGTTTCTTCCTTCTCAGTCTCATTTTCTTCCTCCTTCTCTTGCTCATCTACTTGATTAGCTTCCTCTTCCACATGATGTTCATCCTCAGTTGGGCCTCTGTCATCGCTATTGATTGTATCGACATCTACTCCTGCAGTATCTACTCTTTCAGCAATATTTGAGCCTAAACTGTTTGAGAATTCTTCCTCAAATAGATCAACTATATTACTACAACAGTCTTCCTCAGCGTTTGACTGCCCATTAATATTGTTATCATCAGAGATGAGAAATCTTGTTGGTATTTGATTGGGCCTATCATCAGTAGTAGGCTTATCAGATGAAGATTATTGCATGTGAAAGAAGATATCAGGAAATTTTGGAAATTCTGGCAGTGGTCTAGTGCTGATAAGATGCAGTGCAGCGACAATGGCCTCATTCCAGGCCTTTGTATAGGCATAAAATATATACTACCTGTAATCTAAATCTTCTAACACACTTAAAAGATAGATTATTTGTACATCAACATGGTAAAGAAGAATTTCCAAACTAGCCAATCTTCGTAATACTTTTGGATCAGAGGGTGCATGAGTCTGTTCTTCTTCCTCTTTCCCTTTTTCATTGTCTTTCTTTATCGAAGCTTCTTTAGCCACAAGTGTATCTTGGCCTCTGGTCATTCTTTCAACAGATATACCATTGATCAGACCCTTATTTTCCACAACCTCTTCATCCTCTTTTGGCACAATGCCCTTATGTTGACACATTAGCATAATAAGAGATAGAAAGGGGAGAATACCATTTTGTCTACCAGTAGCTTCCACAATCTGAGCATGTATGATTTCCCCAATGTCGATGTGATGATGGTGTGATATTGAATGCAACAAACACATACGATCCAGAGTGGTTGTAGTACTATGTGTAGAAGGCATCACACGAAGGTTAATAAAGTGAAACCATACCTTACAGAAAGTCGTTAGATAACATCGATGCATTGTAAAATTATGAAAACCGCTGCCTGTCCATGCAGCATTGTCGATGCAAAGATCTTTAATCATCACAGCCAGAGTATCTTCAGTCATGCTGTGCATGAAGGGTGAGTGATTGTCTACCCTTTTCGGTATGCACAGTAAAACATTGATATGCGCTGCACTACATGGTATCAGCCCTTCTCGAATAAAAACAAACTCTTGTTCCTTGTCTACCAAGTTAGCATAAAACTCTCGAACCAAAGTAGGGGAATAACCAGATGGATTGTTAACAGAGAAATTCCCACCCCATACGACTGATGGTGCGGTGGACCTGTTTTCCTAAGGTTAAGTTTGGTGAAAGTTGGATGCCCTGCTCAGGATGTATATTACGTTTCATCATTATGTTGTGATATCTGTCTTTGGTTGCAATCGTTGAAAAGAAAAATATTGCTCTGAAGTGAGAAAAGAAAATTAGCAGAGAAGGTTGATTCTCAGTAACAATGGCGATTGTGAAGAAAAAGAAAACTGCAGTGAGGTTTTTATAACCTAGGTGTAATGAGTGAAAACGTATGGGGAAACAATGCGCCTGCATCCATTAATTGTCAGGCTGCAAATCGTACCAAGTTTGTTTTGATACAACAGCTAGGATAAGAAAGAATAAATCGGCGTGATTTTTTATGGAAAAGGTAATCTGACTCATCGTTGAATGCGCCGACAATATATGCTCTAATGCGTCGACAAAAATACAACCTTTATTTTTGCTAAGAATATGAAACAACACAACGAAAAGTGAAATAACTAAAAAGTAAATAACAAAATTAAAATAAAATGCGTCGACATTAATTAAATTTTACCAGGTCGATGACTTCGCCTAGTTCTCAAACATTTGAGCTTACGTAGTGTTTAAGATGTTGGCCGTTCACTTTGAATTGTTGTTCATCTTGTAAATTTTCAATTGTTACCGTACCACTTTGAAATGCTTTGACAACCTTAAAAGGAATTGACCACCTTGATCGAAATTTCCCTAGATGTAGTTTTAAACGTGAATTAAATAAAAGTACCAAATGACCAGGATGAAATTGTCGATGAAAAATGATGTTGTCATGCCATCTTTTTGTATTTTCCTTGTATATCGCTGCATTCTCATAAGCATGGCATCAAATTTCTTCTAATTCGGTGATGTCCAACATTCTTTTTTTACCAGCTGCATCATAATCCAAGTTTACCTATTTAATTGTCCATATAGCTTTATGTTCAAGTTCGATATGTAGGTGACAGGATTTTCCAAATACCAACTAATACGGTGACATTCCCAGAGGTGTTTTGTAGGCAATGCAAAGCACCCACAATACATCATGTAACTGCATTGACCAATCCTTTCTAGATGGATTAACCACCTTTTCCAGTATACCTTTAATTTGACGATTGGATACTTTGGCTTGACCATTAGTTTACGGGTGATACGTGGTAGTCATATGATGCTTCACACCATATCATTTCAATGCAGTTGCCACTTGATTGGTGTAGAAATGAGTGCCTTGGTCGCTTATCAATGCTCTTGGGGTTTCAAACCTTGTTAGGATGTATGTATGAAAGAATTTCAACACTATCCGAGAATCATCTTTTCGTACCGCAATAGCTTTGATTCACTTGGATACGTAATCAATAACTACTAGGATATACATATTTTCAAAAGAGTTTGGAAATGGTCCCATAAAATCAATACCCTAAACATCGAAGAGTTTCACCTCCATGATAGGTTGTTGGAGCATATCATTACGTCTAGAAATAGAACCAGTACGTTAACAACGATCACACTGTTGCACGAAATTATGGGCATCTCGAAACAAATTAGGCCAATAGAATCTGGATTGCAGGACCTTTGCAGTAGTCCTTGCTCCACCAAAATGACCTCCATAAGGAGCGTCGTGGGAATGTTACAGTATTGACATCATTTCTTCTTCAGGAACACATCAGCGAATTATATTGTCAACGCATACCTTGAATAAGTATGGCTTATTCTAATAATATTTAGTAGCATCGCGTATGAACCTAATTTTTTTATGACCAGTTACACTTATGGGTAGCTTTCCACATACAAGATAATTGACTACATCAGCATACCATGGTGATGTGTCAACAGTGAATAATTGCTTGTCAGGAAATGCTTCGACAATTTGAGTCTTTTATCCATCTTCACTTCCACTTTCCAACCTAGATAAATGGTCAGCTACATGATTCTCAGATCCCTTCCTATCCTTGATTTCAACATCAAATTCTTGAAAGAGTAAGATCCATCTAATAAGTCTATGCTTAGCGTCTTTTTTGTTGAAAAGGTGTCTCAAAGCTGAGTGATCCGTATATATTGTAGTCTTTGCACCGACAAGATAAGAACGGAACTTGTCAAATGCGAAGACCACTGCTAGTAACTCTTTTTCAGTTGTAGTGTAATGAACTTGTTTCAGTTAGTGTTTTATTAGCATAATAAATAGCATGAAATACCTTTTCTTTCCTTTTGTCCGAGAACAGCTCTCACAGCGAAGTCGCTAGCATCATACATTAATTCGAATGGTTGAGTCCAGTCCGTGCTACGAATCGGAGCTTACACCAACTTTGTCTTTATTATTATGAATGCATCCAAATAGATGTCATCGAATACAAACTTTTTATTTTGCTCTAATAAAGAACATAAAGGTTTAGCTATCTTGGAGAAATCTTTAATAAATCTCCTATAAAAACCTGCGTATTCAAGAAAGCTTCTTATTGCTTTGAAAGTGGTAGGTGGTGGTAGTTTTTCGATGATTTCTACCTTTGCTTTATCGACTTTAATGCCTTGACATGAGATTCGATGGCCAAGGATAATTCCCTCTGTTGCCATGAAGTGGCATTTTTCCCAATTCAGGGCCAAGTTTGTTTCCTCGCATATTCTCAAAAGATTTGCCAAGTTATAGGTGCATTAGTCGAAACTCTGTCCATAGACTGAAAAATCATCCATAAATACCTCGAGTAAGTCTTCAATCATATCCGAGAATAACGTCATCATACATCTCTAGAACGTTGCTGGAGTATTACACAACCCAAACGACATCCGTCGAAAAGTAAAAGTTCCAAAAGGACATGTAAATGTGGTTTTCGCTTGATCTTCCGGTGCAATACCTATTTGGTTGTATCCAAAGTAGCCATCCAAGAAACAATAATAGGCTTTACCAACTAGCCTATCTAACATTTGATCGATGAAAGGGAGTGGAAAATGGTCCTTCTTTGTAGCCGCATTCAATCGTCGGTAATCCATGCACACACGTCATCTAGTTGCGATGTAAGTAGAGATTAACTCATTTTTATCATTGGTTACAACAGTAAAACCACTTTTTTTGGAACACACTGAACGGGGCTTCCCAATTATTGTCAGAAATAGGATATATTATGTCCGCATCTAACCATTTGATGGTTTCCTTCTTTACCACTTCTTTCATTTTCTCATTGAGTCGTCTTTGTTGCTCAATTGATTGCTTCCCCTCTTCTTCTAACGTTATCTTATGCATGCAGAAAGAAGGACTGATGCCTTTGATGTCTGCTATGCTCCAAGCTTTGGCTTTCTTGTGCTCTTTCAGGATTGTGATAAGCTTCTCTTCTTGTGTGGCGTTGAGGGTTGCGTTGACAATGACAGGCAGTGTCTCATTGTCACCAAGGAATACATATTTCAAATGTGTTGGCAATTGTTTCAACTCCAAGGTAAGAGCTTGCTCTATAGATGGTTTAAAAACTGAAATTGTCCTATTGGATAAATCCAACGATTCCAATTGCCAATATCTTCACAACTCACAATTGTTCACTTCCTCTTTGTCAATACAGTCCCCTGAGATATCATCAGTAGATGTCACTGCATCAGTATCAGCCAATGTTGAATTCCTGATACAAAACACATCAAAAATAATTTCGTCTAAAATATCAACATGGTGACATTGTTCTTTGGGCCCTATCGGTGCTGCTTCAAACACATTGAAGGTTACTTGGTCGTTATTATGATGCATCACTAATTCTGCCTTAAACAAGTCAATAAGTGTTGGTCCTGCTGCTAGAAATGGCCTTCCCAAAATAATAGGTACCTCCTTATCAGCTTCACAATCTAGGATGATAAAATCAGCAAGAAACACCAACTTATCAACTTGAACAAGAACGTCTTCGATTTGTCCCTCCGATTGTGCTAAAGATCTATCCGCTAATTGTAATGTCACCACAGTGAGCTTCATTAATCCGATTCCTAGTTTCCTGAAAGTAGACAAAGGCATTAAGTTAATGCTAGCTCCTAAATCACATAATGCTTTACCTAAGTAATGATCTCCAATGGAGCATAGAATTGTGAAACTGCCAAGATCTTTCATCTTTGTTGGTAATTTGTTTATGAGTACAGCGCTACATCCCTCTGTGAGCGCAATCGTCTCGATGTCGGATAGTTTCTTTTTCTTTAATAATAGCTCCTTCATGTATTTCCCATAACTGGGTATCTGTACAAGAGCATCTATTAGAGGTAGATTAATATGCATTTGTTTCAAAGTAGAAACAAACTTATAGTATTATTCATCATGGACTTTTTCTTTGAAACGTTGTGGAAATGGCAAAGGTATGGTTGCAATAGGGTGGTGTGGATGATTCTGTTGCTTAAATAGTGATAGTTGTGTCGACAACTTATCTGGACAAACTGTAGGCAAAGATGGTACTACCGTTGGTTTTTCCATATTCTTTTGTGCTTGACTTTCTTCAATTATAACCTCTTCTTGTTGCTATGAAGTGGATGCTTCTACATGGTCTTGACCAGAATTACTTATTTCTACCGTTTATTTTCCACTTCTTAATGTGATTGCTTCGCAATGCTCCTTCCCTCGTTGCGTTGGATCTTCAATATCACTACGTAGAGTACCTGGTGATCTAGTGTTGAGATTGGAGGCCAATTGTCCAAGTTGTGCTTCCAATGCTCGTATTGAAGAAAAATTTCCTTGCACTATAGCTTCGATTTGGGTAATATGCTCGCATATCATTGCTTCAAGAGCAGCCATAGGATCTACGTTAGATTGATTAAATTGTTGCTGTTGATGTTGATGATGTTGTCATTGCATTTGTAGCAAAACAGATGGTTGTGGTTGTAGTCGTGATTGTGGTTGCGTTTGAATATGTGACTGCATTGGTTCAGTACGATAATTTACTTGTGAATTCTGATTATAATTCTACGATTGGTTGTTGTTGTAACCTCCTCGCCTATAACTTCCTTGGTTTGAAGAATTTCCATATCGAAATGTGGATGTATTCTGATTTCCCGAAGGTTGTTACGAACGATTATTATAGGAGTTACCAAATGAACCCTCTCGGATGTTATTGACATAATATGCATTTTTTGCATGCTGTGGACAATCTTCATAGCTGTGATTGTCGCCGCAAATCTCGCATGAAAATATCAGCATATATGTTTGCTAGGCCATTTGAATCGGAGCAATGGTGCTTGTTTCATTCATGTTCTTAATGATGTTGGCCAAAGAAGATACTTGCACTGACAATGCAAAAATAGCATCTAATTCAAGAACTCCAAGGTTAGTTTTCACCTGTGCAGAACGAGAAATCGGATATTTGTAAGGGTTAGTTTTCACCTATGCAAAATGAGAAATCGGATATTGGTAATCATTTTGAGCTATCCTCTCCAAAATTCGAACCGCTTCATCTTATGTGCAATCTAACAATGGACCATTTGCATATGCATCGACAAGATTCCTTGTCTGAGCATTCAAACTATTATAAAAAATTTAAATTTGAGTTTCTTGTTGAATCCCATTCATTGGGCAGCATCGAAGCAATGCTTTGTAGCGCTCTCATGCTGTGTGTAAATGCTCATCATCGAGTTGAGGATATACAATGATGTCATTTTGCAACCTTGCATTCATTGTCAGCGGATTAAATCGTAAGATAAACTACGTTTGTAAAGCATTCCATGATGTAATAGATCCAGCTGAAAATCCTAAAAACCATGTTTGAGCTTATCCCTGCAATGAATAAGGAAAAAATTGCATTTTCAAAGAATCATCAGGGATACCATGTTGACTAAATGATGCACAAATAAGTAAAAATGATTTCAAATGTTCCTGTGTGTCCTCATGTGGAAAACCTGAATACTTTTCCATTAGAATTAAGCATTTGAAACATCATCGGTTTCAATTCAAAGTTACTAGCATGAATTGCTGGTCGCACAACCCCTGGTTGTAAATCATCGAGTATAAGCATAACAAAATCCCTTATTGGCCTATTATGTATTTGCTCGTCTTGTGGACGTGGTAGCGGTAAATCTTGTGGTAGCATTGGAGGATTGTTAACCTGTGGTAGCAATGGTAGATTATTATTGTTGTTGTTACTAGTCATTTTCCTTTGTTCTTGCCTTCTCCTCCTAAGTGTTCTCTCAAGCTCTAGATCAAAGCTTACAATGTCCTTAGGATTTCTCCTTGTGGACATACAATACCTTCAAAATCAGAAAAGAATGATAAAAATTAATCAACAGTTAAAAATTAAGTAAGTAAAATTAATTGCAATAACAAAAATAAACATCAAACAAACACCAAGTTCCCCGGTAACGGCGCTAAAACTTGATCGGTGTTTTTACGACACATGATTGTGCAAGCGTACACACTTCGATGCAAGTATAGTTGATAGACAGAGCTATCGGATATCAATCCCACGAGGAAATGGTTTCCGATGTCTTAATGTTAAAGCAATTAATAGAAGAAAAATCAGTATAATGTGAATAGGGTTGTCAGCGCAATTATGTCAGTTATGCACACTAAATTAATCATTACTGTCATTGTATTAAAGTCAAATCTCAGAAGTTAGATGTCAATGTACTGAAAATAAATCTAGAAGTGTTGAGTGTGAGTAATGGAAATTAAAATGTAGGAAATATAAAAGTGATCAAGTGTAAAGGGTGCAAATGGTTCACTGATTCTACAAGTTGCAACGCTGGATGCATCAACAAGGTAAAATGTAGACAAATTGTCACAGCAATGAAGTCCTTTCGAGTTCTTACTCGCAATAACTTCCTACTTAATCCTAACTCAGATACACTACTCCACCTCTCGATGTGAGTAATGATGTGTATCCAAGAACAAGTAACTGGAATCTATCCCAGTCATGAGCAGCTCTCGCCTAACCCACTTGTTAATCTAACTTGTCATCGCATCTCTCGATGTCGATGTATTGCAATTTCACTTTTGTGTTTAGAGCGGTTAAATCCAAGAATAAGCGAACAAGTAATGTAAAATAAGAATCAAAATGATATAATATTAAAAGATACTCTCGTATTCATTTAACATCAATAGAATCCATCATCATTTTAGAAACAATAAAGAGTACAATGAAGCTTACTATTTCTAGACTACTAGGCCTACTCTTTACTTGTTCCTCTTGCTCAGCATCAAGCACCTCTCGTCAGAAGCAGTTGCAAACGTGGTTCATTAGCTCCTTGATTCCAGCTCAAATCTTTGATTCACAAAGAATTTTTAGAATTTAATCCCCTTGTTCTTGATGATGTTTTTCCTCATTTTTTGTCTATTTATAACCCCTAAATATTTGTAGATTTCATCCTTCATTCTTAGATTCAAATCTGTATTATTTTTGCAGCTGTCAAAGTTAGTTAGAGTACAGCTGTGCATTAACGCAGATTACATGTTTTCTTTAAAGATCTGCAGATTTTCGTTGTACTATTAGATGCATTCTCATGTTGTAATTACAGTGACATCTATGATATTCTGGTGCTGGTGCTTCTAGCGTAAACTTAGCTTAACTCTACTCATTTGAGGTTCAACTTCAATGTAGTGACATCTCTAGTCGTAATTCCAAGCTAGTTTTGTGGTTGCATTTTGTCAATGTTGATCTTCTGAACTGAGTTCCTATGCTAGCAATCTTAATATGTAATATACCAACTGCTTACGTCTACATTAGTACAAAATATATAGAAATAACGAGAGTTTAAACTAACTAGCAATGTATTAGAAAATATAAAAACTAATTATAAAATACTTATGATGTATGCTAAATGAGATACAAAAGAGACAATAAAAGCACTAAATTAGGGAGAAAATATATGTCATTTGTAATATCATCAGACAACTGCCTAACTAAGGTTCCAACAATGAACCATCAACCAAAATATCCTATTACATGCCATAAAACAAAGTGATGTAAAAACTACCAATCGAGCTCCGCGATAGTGTGACTTCTTTGAGATGATCTGATCTTCAAGCAGCAAAATAATCTACAAAACAACAATAACATTTTTGGTAAGCTTCATAGCTTAGTAAGTTCGAAGAGTTTAAAGAGTTACCAATCATATGCATAAAGCAGTTATATCTCAACCGAGCTTGGGTGAACTGTTGCTTCCTCAAGCCATATTTAGTATTTAAACTTTCCTGTTTAGAACCATTCTATTACCAATACCCGATGCTGCTCAAACGAGCTATCGAGGATTGACAACATATGTGGTACCCAGCCATTAGTACGATGTCTTTCTGTAAACTGTCCCCTAATGATGCTGCAAACATGAGCTGTCGAGAATATGCATTCAAGCATAAATCCCATCCATCGTAGGGCTTGTAATCCATTTTAGAATTTCATATCTCTTTTTCGACTCACGATGCTACTCACACGAGCTATCGAGGACTCACAACAAATGTGATACCTCAGCCATCATTATGGTATATGAGCATATAACTGTCTCTTAATGACGTTGCTCACACGAGCTATCGAGAATATGCACTTATGCATAAATCTCAGCCATCGTAGGCCTGGAATCCATTCTTGGATTTATTTCTCATCTTTTTGATTCACGATGCTGCTCACACGAGCTATCAAGAACTCGTAACATATACGGTACCCCAACCATCGCGTCGATTTCAAATCACCGGCTCAAAGCCTGATATCTCTTTCATTCATTTCTTTTTCATCTTTCTTAATTTCACGTACCATAACATGTTCTGAAAAAATTATAAAGAATACAATAATTTACTATTTAAACGAAAATTTAACTTTACGAACTTATCGGATGAAATTGCAATTAAAGTAAACTTTAAGGGTAAATTCGTAATTCTTCCTTTTCCACGATAGGGACACTATCTTTATCTATTACAATAATTTCATTAATTATTTAAATCAACATGAATTTTTAATCATTTTATGCAAATAATCTTTTTTGTTATTTTTAAAAATTACCCTTAACTTTTCACTTT
The DNA here is from genome assembly GCA_039519145.1 of Kokia cookei. NCBI lineage: Eukaryota > Viridiplantae > Streptophyta > Magnoliopsida > Malvales > Malvaceae > Kokia > Kokia cookei. The sequence continues at coordinate 22,422,374 of CM076905.1, forward strand.
TATTCAATTTAGTCCTTTAGCTCAAACTTGCAAATTAACCATTTTATTTTAAATTCCAACTTTTCCGAATGTTTAAGAGCATTTCTATAGCCCACTTTTTGCAACATTTCACCCCAGGTCCTTACAAATGTATTTCTTTAACATTTTAGTCCTTTAACATAAAAAATTCTAAAAATTACTTTACAAAATCATCAAATCTAACAACCAAGCTTATAAATCCTCCATAAACTTTCAAGAAGAAGCTTATTCATCAATCAAAAATTTATAACATTTGAAAAAATCACAAATTGGTCCTTAGGTAAGCTAGATTAAGCTAATACGGACTCAAAAACATAACAATCACTAAAAACGGGAGAGATTTCACTCACCAAATTAGAGCTCAAAGCTAGTCGAATGTGCTTGGTATTCTCCTAGGTTTTCTTTCGGCCAAAGATTGAAGAAGAAGAAGAAAAATAAGGATTTTCTAACCTTTCTTTAGTTTAATTACTTAGATTTTATAATTTACTATTTTACCCTTTATAATATCTCTTAAATTTCTATTTTATATTAGTCATAACTGTCCATTTATTCCTTAAATGGTCTATTTTCCATTTAGGTGCCCTAACTAAACTTTCAATTATCAATCTATACCTTTAAATCAATAGCATTCAACTTTGGCACCTTTTACAATTTAGTCATTTTTGCTTAATTAACTATCTAAACAGTAAAATTTCAAAACCAAATTTTAATACAATACTAATAGCCTCGTAAATATTGAATAATTAATATTTACGGTCTAACACATCGAAAATGTGGCCTCAAAATCACCAATTTCGATCATACTAAAAATAGACTAATAAGTAAATCCTCATTTAATTAGGATTTAAATGCAATTTACCAAAATCTAAAGAATTCCACTTCATTTCTATTATTTAGCCATTTAAGAAGAGTCCAATTACACAATTGGTCCTTCAATTATTTTAATTTCCAACTAAATAAAGTTTATTTCAATTTAACCTTAAATTACTTAGGACTAAATGAAAATATATTAAAAAAGTTAGTGGAAGGTAATCATATCCTCCACCGCTTGGACTTTTTGACCATAGTGTAATTACCACTTTGGTCCTTTTTATTTTTAATCAATAGCAATTAACTTTTACCCCTTTTACAATTTACTCCTCTTTCCTTAATTAAGCAATTAATCATCAAAATTACCCAGTCGAACTTCAATTCACATATAATAAGACTCTGTAAATATTTAATAAAAATATTTATGACCCTTAATTTCAAAAACGAGGTCTCAATACCTCATTTTCTAAAATCACTTGACTTTTGAACCAAATCACTTATACTAACTTTTAATTCAATAATTAAAATTCTTCAATTCAAAATTTTATATAAAATTATTATTGACTTATTTGATTTGACAACTCATTATAAAAATTTTCTCGTTGGGTTTGTGGTCCCGAAATCATTGTTTTTGACATCACTAAAAAACGAGCTATAACAACTCTCCCCCTTTAGGAAATTTCGTCCTCGAAATTTTATCTAACAATACCTGTTTATTCTAATGTTTTTCCACACAACAAAAATATTATTAGCTCATCCAAATATAGAGAATAATAATCTCATAATAATCTCAAATAACACAAACTTTATCTCGACTTTCCCTACTCAAGAATCATAATAAGCAGTAATAATTTAGATGATATTTGATGTTCAATTTCCTTCCTCGATTCAAGATAGACCGAAACATAAATTTCCAGATATGTTATCTGAAGTTTTCATATAACAATAGAAAATTATTTTTACCCGAACCTATTAAAATCCATCTCTCAAATTTACAAAACCAAAAAAACCAACCTCACTAAACCAAAACTCACTGTTGATAGTTTTCACGTAGATTATTTCTCACACATAGTCTATAATACATTTCTCACATATTACACATTACAGATTCTATTTGAAGTCTATCAGAATATCATCAATAATAATAATTATGATTGTATCTAAATATCTAGATAAGATTAAACAATTTAATTTATCATATTCATAAATCAACATAGACATTAGTTAGTCTAGACAATATTACCAAAATTCTTAATGATTATCTCAAGTTCAAAAGAAAATTTCAGCATCTCACATCTTTAACTAAAACTGAATAAATGAATCTTTATTAACTTTCAAATACATTATTACGTCCTTTTAACTTATTGAACAAGTCTTCTATATGAGATATAACTTTTTTATTCTATATCTTGAATTTATTCTATTATCAGATTTAGGTAGAAATCCAAGAAATATTTCAGAAGATAAATCAAAATACTCATTGGTGAACGATACACAGTTATCCTCAAATCCAAAATTTTTAATTGAGCAGTCAATTATATATATATATTTCAATCATTTTAGGTCATTTTCTTGACAAAGTCATCTAAACAACTCTGATTTGTGCTATCTGATTTACCAGACTCAACCTTAATAAGTACACCAGTCGGCCATTTAAGTCATTTCATTTCAGGCTATAATTCACTATAGCATCATATAACTTCGGTCAATCTATTCTCGAAATAATATCAAATTCATGATTTAATAATAACATCAAATCATCAAGAAAAATCACAGTCATAACTTTTCAGCAGATAGTCTTGACATACTAGCTCTAGCCTATCGGATTATGATTCAAACATTAATCTCATTGGTTAGGAAATAAACCCCTTTTCATTATTAATACAATGCAATGTGAGAATAAGCAACACATCGCAATCAGTGCTTTCACAATAAATAATATCGAAAGAATAGAACATACCAAAAATAATATCGAGCACTATAACTTCAGACCATCATTACGTCCTTGATCTAACTTTATTTACCTATACTCAAGGATAACAATCTTAAAGCTACTAAATTGGCTTACACAATTTCTATAAATCATTGTCTCATTAAATCCAAAAGACATTTGACTTTACCATCAGACCTTTGTAAAATCGATAAACTTTGACTCACCACCTCGTTTTCAAATATTTATGAAACCAATATATTATGACTCGTACCAGAATCAGTAGTCAGAATATTACTATTAACTTCATTAATTTCCTTACGGTCAGATTCAGATAACATCTTTAAAATCTGCAATAAAATAGGTGTTAGATCGGATCAATCAATATCACACTATCACAGGTTTAAATGGCATGTACTTTCTAAACTTTATTCACAAAACACTTAGTCTGAGAATCGACTAAACCGTAGCTCTGATACCACTAAATATAACACCTAAAACTTGAAAATCATCATCGATTAGGGTCTCGATGTATAACCGATCATTTATCACTGTTCACCTCTTAATATTATTTTAGTAAATCTTATTTTAATAAAGATATGCACTCAACACGTCATAAATCATCAATCAATTATAATCACAACTTAACAATGGCAAAAAGGTCATTTTCATGATTTTTGGAGACTTCTACAAGTACCTGTTGAACAAGTATCGATAATTGTCAAGTCGAAAACAGATCAGAAACAATGCAGAGTTCTATCGATACTCGAGATGGTTCTACCGATACATGTGACACAACTACTGAAACAAGTTATACTTCTACCGATATTAAAAACTCCAAAGAGCTAAGTAGTTCTACCATGCAACTTTTACCTATACAAGTTCACAGACTACCGATACTTCTATGAGTAAAACTACCGATACTTATCATGGACCTAAAACAATAAAATTTCATAACCAAATTTTAATACAATACTAATGGCCTCATAAATATTATATAATTAATATTTACGATCTAACACATCGAATTTGTGGCTCAAAATCATCAATTTCGATCATACTAAAAATAGACTAATAAGTAGACTACATGAATAAATATTCCAAAAGTTAGTGGAAGGTAATCATATCCTCCACCACTCGGACTTTTTACCATGGTGTAATTACTACTTTGGTCCCTTGTATTTTTAAAACTACTTGACTTTTGAACCAAATCACTTATACTAACTTTTAATTCAATAATTAAAATTCAAAATTCAAAATTCCATATAAAATTATTATTGACTTATTTAATTTAAACACTCATTATAAAAAAAAATTCTTCGTGTTTGTGGTCCTGAAATCACTGTTTCTAACACCATTGAGAAACGGGTCGTTACAACTATGCAACTATCGATACAACTCAAGCCAGTGAACAACCTCTCTCCTACCATGCATTTCTACTAGTACATGCATGAGTTCTACCAAAACAAGTATGCAGAATCTCATGAATCATGTCAAAACACAAGTTTATTAATACTTACCATGCATAACTCTAAAATGCATTAGACCAATTCGTAATTCATAGTTTCCAAGTCATTACATTGTACTCCAAAGTCTTGAACAAACATACATTACTAGGTTCAATATTTCATTAAAGACATAACAAGATCATCACAATCTCGAACGAGTATACAAAAGATAACATCATCCTAGCACATGTCATATAACCAAGTGATGAAGGACTACCAAACAGGCTCCACGATAGTGTGACTTCGAGGAGATGATCTGATCTTCAAACAACAAAGTAATCTACAAAACAACAATAACATATTTGGTAAGCTTCAAAGCTTAGTAAGTTCGAAGAGTCTAAAGAGTTATCAATCATATGCATAAAGTAGTCATAACTCAACCGAGTTAGGATGAACTGTTGCTTCCTCAAGCCATATGTAGTATTCCAACTTTCCTGTCTATAATTTTACTGTTACCAGTACCTGATGCTGCTTACACGAGCTATCGAGAACTCGTAACATATGCGGTAACCAAGTCATCGGTACAGTGTTTGTCTGTAAACTGTCCCTTAAAGATGTTACTCATACAAGTTGTTGAGAATATGCATTTAAGCATAAATCCCAGCCATCGTAAGGCCTATAATCCATTTAGGATTCATATCTCTTTTCCGACTCACGATGCTACTCACATGAGCTATTGAGGACTTGCAACATATGCGGTACCTCAGCCATTGATATGGTATCTGTGCCTATATTTGTTTCCCTTAACAATGCTGCTCACACGAGCTGTCGAGAATATGCACTTATGCATAAATCCCAACCATTGTAGGGCCTGTAATCCATTCTTGGGATTCATTTCTCATTTCTCGACTCATGATGCTGCTCACACGAGTTGTAGAGAACTTGCAACATAAGCTGTACCTCAGTTATCGCGTCGGTTTCAAATCACCGGCTTAAAGCCTTATATCTCTTTCATTCATTTCTTTTTCATCTTTCTCATTTTCATGTACTGTAACCTGCTCTGCAATTATTATAAAGAATACAATAATTTACTATTATAATGCAAATTTAACATTACGAACTTACCGGATGAGTTTGTAGTTAAAGTGAACTCTTGGAGACTAATCCATAATTTTCCCTTTTCCACGATCAACGGCACCTTTTTGATCTATTACAATAATTTCATTTAATTATTTAAATCAATATGAATTTTTAATCATTTTATGCAAATAAGCCTTTTTGGTATTTTTACAAAATTACCCTTAACTTTTCACTTTTATTCAATTTAGTCCTTAAGCCCTAAACTTGCAAATTAACCATTTTTATTCAAATTTTAACTTTTCTGAATGTTCATGAGTCTTTCAACAGCCCACTTTTTTCATTATTTCACATTATGTCCTTGCAAATTTATCACTTTAGCATTTTAGTCCTTAAACATTAAAATCATCAAAAACTACTTTACAAAGTAATCAAATCCAGCAACCAAGCTTAATAAACTTCAATAAATCTTCAAGAAACAACTCATTCATCAATGGCAAAGGTTTATAACATTTGACAGAATCACAAATTAGTCTTTGAGTTAGCTAGATTAAGCTTATACAAACTCAAAAACATAAAAATTACTAAAAACGGACAAGGATTCACTCACCAATCAAAGCTTAAAGCTTGACCAAAGCTTTCTCTTATGGCCTTTTAGGGTTTTCGGTTTAAACACAAGAAGAAGATGATGAAAAATGAATTTTTGACCACTTTAATTTTGTTTAAAAATCACTTATTCCATAACTTACCATTTTACCCTTAATTACTTAACTCATTTTTCCATTTCAATTACCCTAAAACCGTCCATTATGACCATTCATGGGCTAATTATCATATTAGCCCTTTTAACTACATTTCCATAGCTATTTGATAACATTAATCAATAGAAATAAACTTTTACTTAATTAACTATCTACGCTGTAAAATTTCATAACCAAATTTTAATTCAATACTAATGACCCCATAAATATTAAATAATTAATATTTACGGTCTAACACATCGAAGTTGTGGCCTCAAAATCACCAATTCCGATCATACTAAATAATAGAATAATTAGTAAATCCTCAATTAATTAGGATTTAATTACAATTTACCAAAATCTAAATAATTCCACATATTTCTATTATTAAGTCATTTAAGGAGAGTCCAATTACACAATTGGTCCTTCAATTATATTAAATTCCAACTAAATGAACCTTATTTCAATTTAACCTTAACTAATTAGACTAAATGAACAATTACCCCAAAAGTTAGTGGAAGGTAATCATATCCTCCATCGCTTGGACTTTTTTACCATGGTGTAATTACCACCTTGGTCCCTTTTATTTTTAATCTATAGCAATTAACCTTTACCTCTTTTACAATTTACTCCTTTTTCCTTAATTAAATGATAAAGTATCAAAATTACCCCACCAAACTTCAATTCACAAAAAATAAGACTTTGTAAATATTTAATAAAAATATTTACGGCCATAAATTTTAGAAATGGGGTCTCGACGCCTCATTTTCTAAAACCACTTGACTTTTGAACCAAAACACTTATACTAACTTTTAATTCAATAATTAAAATTCATCAATACAAAATTTCATATAAAATTATTATTGACTTATTTAATTTTAACACTAATTATAAAAAATTTCTCGTCGGGTTTATGATCTAGAAATCACTGTTTTCGACACCACTGAAAAATGGGTTGTTACGTTTTGTGTGATATTACTTGTATTAAGTTGATGTTGTAATATTGACCTGTGATGAAATAATGGCATATTCCTGTGATATATTATGTGATCGTATGTTGGCATTGCTTGTTTCCCTATCAGATTGTGAATAACTTGATAAAACATGATAATAAGCTGTGTACTCTGATATTTATGTTATCATGAGACTACGATTTGAGACTGTGTTAAATGTGATAATATGTCATTATGTGTTCATGAGTTGGGATTTGTATGTCGGAAGACGTGGTAATCACCCCTTCAAACAACTAATATAAAATCATATTGCGATTGGTGACAATTGGTTAGGGAGGAGTTTTAGGGAACCTCTCCACTGTGTTGGTGTGTTGGAGTATAAGTGCATTGCATTATGCTTGTGTTTGTATCGCATTGAGATGTATTTTGTTTCGTGGTTACCTAAATTCTATGAAATTACTGTAATGTAAATGAGGATGTATGCACTTTAGAGACACACTAGGCTCTATAGCTCATTTCCCCATAGTTTTCTTACAAATATAATGGACTTAGGCGACTTCATACTCAGAGAGACTCTTTAATTTTTATTCGTATTTCTTTAATTATTTAGTATAGGTTATTTTGGAATTTTCGGTCTATTTTAATATAATTTCATTTTGGGGTTGTAAATTAAATTTTAATTTGGGATTTTTAAGGTTTATTTAAGTATTTATTGATCATTTACTTCAGTTACAACTTACAATTATATATGTGTGTGTGTGTGTGAATGATAATGAATTCTGAGGTCACATGCGGGTGAAATTATAATAGTGACCCTTTGGATCCGGTCATATCTTTTAGGCCAGGTATAGGGGTTACATTTAGTGGTATCAAAATTATAATAGTGACCCTTTAGATCTGGTCATATCTTCTAGGCCGGGTATAGGGGATTACAGTTCTAGTGAAACTGGAGCTTCAACACTTGGTTAAACTTCCATTGCTTCTTAAGTATCATCTGGCTCCTCTTCAACTTTGACAGTCTTGGGCTCTAACATCTTTTTGCTCCTCAATTTCAATGTTTTAGAGTGTTCCATCCCTAGATTTCTCATATTCTCTGTCTTACTAGGCAAAGCACCTTGTGGACAGTTCCTAAGTTCGGTAGCAAGTTGACCCACTTGATTTTCAAGTTTCTTCAATGTCGTTGCTTGGCTTTGGATCAAGGCATCGTTCTTCACCATGTATGCCTTCAATAGGTTTTCCAAGCCATTAAAGGGTTCAACTTGGGTTGGTTTCTGCACTTGCTAGGTAAATCCTTATGGCTGGATTGGTCTCGATTGACCATAAGTTTTACTGAGTCCAGCCCCTTAATTGCTCCATGAGAAATTAGGGTGGTTCCGCCAAGATGGGTTGTAAAAGTTTGATTGTGGTCGCTACTATAGGTGTTCATGGGTTGGGTCGAGCCAGGTTTGGGTCGGGCTTAAGCATGATATTAACATATTTTATGCTTGTCCAAGCTCAGCCCAGCCCAAAATTTGGGCCTAAAATTTTACCCTAACCCGTCTATATTTGCAAAAAACTAACTCAAGCCCATTTTAAGCCCGCGCATATTATTTTTTAAAATTTTTTAAAATATTTATTTTATTTTATTTTAATATTTAATAATTTTATATATTTTTTATTTATTAAGTTTTTTATATAGTAATCTTAACATTATTTTAATTTTTACATTAAAGTAATATTATATATTTAGTATATGTTAAGTTTTTTAAAGTGTTCTAAATTACATAATATATAAAAAACATAATATAAAGTATTATAAACTTAAAACGGGTCAGGCCAGGTTGGACTCGAGCTCGAATGTTCAAGCTCGAGCTCGGCCCATATGTCAAACAGGCTTAATTTTTTTTGCCCAAGCCCATTTTCGGGCCTAATTTGTTTGCCCCAAACCCTCTCAAATTTCGGGCTGGCCTTTGCGCCTGAACAAGTGGCCCGACCCATGAATAGGTCTAGTCCCTACCTGCCTCGATTTAAGTTTTGATTACCCATGTAATACACAGATTCTGGGTTTGATGGGCATTCTTTGAACATGTGTCCTTCCCCACAATAAACACAGGCTATATTCTCAAATTGATTAGGTGGCTGAGCTACAACATTATTAAACTCATTCAAGGTAAAAATCTTAAGCATTGAGGAAATCGAAGATACCTGAGTTGTAAGTGAAGTGAGTGGATCCACTTCATGTATTCCTACGACTTGTCTTCTTGAAGCTGCTTGATTGGTTGGCCATTGGAAATTGTTGCTTGCAGTACTCTCTATAATTTCATAAGCCTTATTGTAAGACTTAGAAAGAATAGTACCATAGGCGGAAGCGTCTACTACCATCCTCATGTGAGCATTGAGACAGTTATAGAACATCTCTAATTGGATGCAACGCAGGATTCCATGATGAGGACATTTTCGTAACAGTTCTTTAAATCTTTCCCACACCTCATACAAGGATTCGTCATCCATTTGTTGGAAGGTAGTGATTTCATTCCTCAACTTAGCATTCTTGCTAGGTGGGAAGTACTTCATAAGGAAGTGTTCTGCTAACTCTTGCCATGTGGTAAAGGAATCTGGTGGCAACGAGTTCAACCAAGCTTGAGCTCTGTCCCTTACTGAGTATGGGGATAGTTTTAATCGTAGTGCAACTTCAGGTACTCCAGCTAACTTGAAGGAGTCACTCACCTCTATAAATAGTCTTAGATGAATATGAGGGTTTTCGGTAGGCATTCCACTAAATTGGCCCACTGTTTGAAGCATCTGGAACATGATTGGCTTCAGCTCGATTTGTTGTGCCCCAATTTCGGGTCTCCTAATACCCCTATTAAGCTCATGAAACAACGGCACATCCCTATCATCAATAATAAGGATAGGATTTCGAGCTTGATTTGCTCCATTTCCTTGATTTTGATTCTTGAAATTCATCTCTTTGGCTCTTCTTTGAAATGCTTGTCTTTTTCTTTCTCGAAAGGTTCGTTCAATCATAAGGTCTATGAAGAGTAAGTCGATAATTTGGTCAATACTCATAAACACCTGAAATGACCACAAAAAATTGATTAAGTTAAAATTAGATATAAAAATAAACCAAAATGCAAAATAACAATTTCACAAATAATTTAAAACAGTCCCCGACAACGGTGCCAAAAACTTGGAACGACGAAAATGTGCAAGTGTACACAATCGCAACAAGTAATAAAGTGAGAAGTAAATGTCGAGTTATCGTACCCACGGGGACTATGTTAGAAAAATATTTATGAACTATAAGTTAAACACTTTGGTGAGGAAAAATATATGTTTTGGAAGCGATTTAATAAACTAAAAATAAAAAGAAAAATAAATTTCAACGCTCGAATTCAAGGTTTGTAATCAATATGACATAATGTGCTAGATCAGATGCATTCTTTAACTCAATATGATTATAATCATGTTCATGTCATTACGAATTAAATTCATGTCAACTTGGCAATTTGCTAACTTATGAACATACTCACTTACCAAAATTCATTTATCTCTTGACTATATCTCTACGTCAATTCAACTGATTAAACCAATTTTAATAAGTAAATGTGTTAATGCACATACATACTCATGAAATTAAAATAATCTCTTGAACATATTTCTATGTCAATTCAAACAATTAATTAATATTCATAAGCAGCTAAAGGATCAAGTGAAGTTAGAACATATCTCTACATTGAAACAATTTAATCACAAAAATCATGCAAGTTATGCAAGGCTAATATATTGTTTAATATTGTCGCTAATTTAACCTTCAACTCCCTTAGAAGATTAAACATGCACCAATTAAATATTGTGTTCATTAATTATAATTTCAATCCGCTTAAATAATTAATTCATTTCTTATCTTACAATTGAAATGCAAGCATAACAAAAGCGTGATTATATTTAATTGAACAAATCAGCGAGACCTATAACAACACAAACACGATGTTAAATAAATTAAGCAACCGAACACAATTAATCTAACATGAAATAAATTTAATTCATTCTAATTAAATCAAGAGTAACAAAACAAAAAGTATTCATCATGACAAAAACAAATCTAGTGGCTCTTTGAAGCTATTAACATGCTCGTCTTCGTCTCTGCTTATTCTGTCAGATCGACGCCTCTTACAAACACTCGAATGCTGCTACTCCAAGGCGGAAGAAAGCTTATCCTCAAGAGGGGAAATCGGCAAAGGAAAAGAGAGGAAAGGAAATGGAAAATAAGAGAGAAGAGTGAGTGAAGAGAAGAGATGTTGTGGATGAGTTGAGTTATGAATGAGGTAGCAAAAGGGGTATTATAGGTGGGATTGGCTACTAAATTTAGCAAAGAAAAATTAGTCATTCAACCTCCCCATGGTCTGCCACCACACACTCAAAGTTGAAGCTTTCAACTTAGCTAACTTTAGCTAGGGGCAAATCTACAAAAGCTTGATAAGTGGAGGGGTTTGAATGCAATTTCAAGAAGACTTCAAGGGCTGATTTGCAAGTCAAATAATCAGCTGATTGGATCATCTATAGGGACGGTTCTAGGTTGCCAATTGCTTGGTGGTTTAGTCCATCACACTTAGCACACTAGGCCACTTTCTTCTTTTGGCTTTACATTAAATTTTAACCCAATTAAAGTTGGATAAAAATTAAATATAAAGTATGCAAAATAATCATAATTTGGACGTCACTAGCTGGAAAAATAATCAGTCTTGCTCTTGGTTCACTTGGTGTACAAAATACCCCAACGGTTCAAGCCTTTCTAGTGTTCGCCAAGACGATTTTCATAATTTGTGCAAAACTGTCGAAAATATATCAAATTCATAAATAATTATTATAAAAATAATTAAAATTTAATATGTTGGTAATTTAAATACAAATTAATTAATTTATAATTAAATTTTATTTTTCAACAATAATTACTACGAAATTGCATGAATTTGAGCTAGAAAAGACATGAAAAAGTCTATATATTTTTGTGTTTCTAGTTAGACGGCACCATTGTAATTAAATATTTAAATAATTTTTTAATTAATTGAAATTGATGAAAATAAGAAGCTTGAAAACTGAAATTAGGCAGAAACTGTGACTAATCGGTCACGTCGGGGGTAGGCCATCAGGTTGGTGTCACTTGACAGTGTGGCGACATCGACCTAACAAACTGCCATCGAGGTGACCTGTCAGTCACGGGTTTTGTTTAATTTTCAGCTTTTCAATTTTTTTTAAAGTTGCTGCTTCTAAAATATAAAATTTATATTTATTTTATATATAATTTTTAGTATAAAAGGGGGTGGGTTTAGTCTCCCAACCCCCACACAGATGGTTAAAAGAAAGCCCTCTCCCCTCAACCAAAGCCAAAAAAAGAGTTAGACTAAAAAATTGAGTGTTTGTTTGAACAAATATTATTAAGGTATATTAATTATTTTTTGTAATATTAAATTTTAAAAAGAAGTATTATTTATATTTTAGATTAGATTATTATTAGATTAGATTTGTGTTAAAGGTTTATTGATATATTATTAGATTAGATTAGTATTAACGTATGTTAAACTTTTTTTTTTTAGTGAAAAACGTTATATTTTTGTTTAAATTATTAGAATTGTGTATTAAGATATAACATTGAACATTATATTATTTTATTTTGTTGTAAGATTTATGTGTCGGTAAAATATGTATTATTTTTTGTTCACGAGTATAATTGTAAAGTCGTACATAATTTTTTATTTAATTAGAAGATTTTAACTAATGTTGTAATTTAATATAGTTAGGGTGAGTATTGCATGTTAAGGGCGCTTGGTTATGGTTCGGGCTATCGGCCAGACGAACGGATATATCAGCGGCATTTATTCGAATGTTTGAGTCTAGGACTGACTTAATATCTGTATTGGTTTAGTGGTGGTGCCAAAAGACTCACACATTTCATTCTCCATGTGGGGAATGCACCATCACACTGGAAGATGTCGCACTGCAACTAGGCTCCCCATTGATGGTGATGTGGTAATCGATTCAAGCAAAGTGTTCGAACCTGGGAGTTGGCGCCTAGAGATGCACACATTTCATTTGTCATGTGGGGAATGCACCATCTCACTAGAAGATGTCGCACTGCAACCAGGGATCCCCGTTGATGGTGATGCAGTAATCGATTCAAGCAAAGTGTTCGAACCTACGGTGTTGGCGCCTAGAGATGCACACATTTTATTTGTCGTGTGGGGAATGCACCATCTCACTAGAATATGTTGCACTACAACTAGGGCTCCCTGTTGATGTTGATGCAGTAATCGATTCAAGCAAAGTGTTCGAACCTGTGGCGCTCTGCTATGACTTGCTTGGGCGCTCTCTCAGTGATGGTGAAGCTACATTTACAAGTTTGAAATTTTCCTGATTGAATGCAAATTTCAAACAATATCAAGTAATGCGACTGAAAGGGAGAAGATGTGCGCTACTCTGGCATATATATTGTAGCTTATAGAGGGCACTTATGCAGAATGCCAATAATAATAAATTTCACTTGATATACTTGTCTTTATTATCTAATTTGCAAGCTACCCATTTGTACAGTTGGGGATCAATAATACTAGCAATGTTGTATCGTGAGTTTTTTAGGCAACAAAGCACAATGCACAAGATATTGGTGGGTGCCTGATACTGCTACAATTCTAGGCACTATACAGGATGCCATTTCTGGCATCAATGGGTCACCAAACATGTGTTCCCACTTGTAAATAGGTAAAAAAAATTGAAACTTGGATCAAGATTTTTTTTTATGAAAATATGTTCTTATGAGTTTGTTTTTTTTCGATGGTATACTTGCCCAAGTATCGAGAAGTTGGAAACCCTCTTGTTTATTGATAGATGATCGATGCACATGTCGTGGAAGGGGTAATTTATTTTCATAAAATAAAATTATATTAATATCATATAATTGTTTTATTTATTTATGTTATTTTAAGTATTTTAATCATGTTATCGTAACCATGTTATTAATTGTGCAGTTCATGTGGATACCATATAGCACGTCGGACATTGCGTCTATCGTTCCTTCGTCGACTATCGTCCATGCACTCGTGTTTTGCATTAACACACCCACGTTGAATTTTTCAATAGTTGAGTGGTACAACAGGGATCGAGTGTTGCATCAACTCGGATGCAAACAAAATATTTTGGATGTTCCACAGAATTTTGATACGATCCACGAAATTAACAAGAGGGAAAAAGATGCAAAGAATTGAGCATTAGAGCATCAAGAATATATTACGTTGTGGAACACCCAGTTGGAGAGAAGGCCTCAGTTGGAATCATGTTTTTTAATTTCACTCCATCGGTCAACTGCCAGTAATGGTACAAGGAGAATGGGTTGTCGTATTTAGTTCGTGGCCAATTGATAATAGTTCTTCCACATATGCACCAAAAGAGTCATCAACAAAGTCGACGAGATCATCTGCCTCTTGCTCCCTTACCCGAGCCTGAGGATCATTGCGTATGACAATGCCACGACTTGGGTTCCTGACCAAAGGGGCTTAATCATTTTCATCATTTGCGCCTTCATCGTCAATATCATTCGAGCCCTCATTTACATCGGGGTCACTAAAATCTTCACCCTCGTGATTAGAATGACCATTATTATTGGATCCATCTTTACCATGTGCATCGGTCTCAATCATGACTAGATGTATTTGTAAACAAACATGGTGTGGATTTCATCCTATGTCGATGTCGCTCCTCCATCGTACTGGTTTGCACATCCAACATTTAGATAGATGTCAAAACCGCTTACAAACGATCTCCAATCGATAGGCACTCTAGGAACCTCCATACACGAGTCTTCAACTTCATATTATTGACTTAACAGAGTTACATCTTCAACGGGTTCCACATTTGCTAACTCAGCAAACAATTGAATCAGTTCAGTGTTCACCCTCCTTGTCGGGTAATACAGTGCGACCATTCTCTTCACATCTAATTTCCATCTCGATAAATTTGATAGGATTTGACGAAAATGAAAATTTAGAGAATAGTTTCGACATCCTCCTCCCACAACGTTGACAAATTTTTGCATTGATTTTTTCTTTCATATCATCGACAGACACATCCTTATTAAACCTCATTCCTATTTTCTGGCAAGTTTCAAATATAAAATCAACAATTGTTTCTAAAATAACACTATCAAAATGAATAGTTACAAAAAATTGGTTCTCCATTTTTTTTTCTCTAAAACTGCTCAAAAAAATACTTCTGCTCTTATTAAAAACTTCAAAAATTACATTTTTTTTCTTTCAACTCAAAAAACTTCTCTAGACTCCAAACAAACCCTTCTCTTTTTTTCTCTGTTGTGAGGGCCTTGTGTCTTTTTTTTTGGGTGTCGGGTTTGGTCCCCAACCCCCCTTATATAATAAAAAAATACATTTATATATGCATAATTGCTCATGTCGGCGACACCATTAAAAAATAATTTTTTTGGTATTCGTACAAAAATACTTGTTTTTTTTTGGCAATACATACCAGTCTGTTAATTTCTTAGAGGGAACCAAATTTTTTTTTTTTAAATCTAATCATTTAACGAATGATTGCTATCAGATGAGTGTGGTGTTGTCGATTGCTCAAGCGGCACCGGTGGTCAATTGTTGATTTTGCCTAATTTTGTAAATGATGGCCAGATTATCCCATATCAGTAATTAATTATTTTTTATTATTTAGATAAAAAGCAATATTTTTAGTTTTTTTAATTTTGCTTATTCCTTAAAATAGAAATAAAATGAAAATATCAAATGATTTAATTAACTTATAAAAATCATATTCAAAATCCAAAACTAATATCTAACACATAGTATTCATTTATTCGTTGATGTCGTAAATTAAACAATGCTAAAGCTTTGGGGTACATTGATACATGATAGAGTAGTACATGTATAAATTAAACATTTTCTTGTATAAGTATCACATTGCATATTGAATTAAAGTTTAAGGGGTAATTGTGATATTAACCCATTAAATATTGAAGGGGTGACGCGTGGTTCGCGTGTTGATGTAGGTAGATAGGCTTTCGAGCCAATCAATTACATTTTGGTGGGCTCCATGAAAAAGAAAAGTGCTTCAAAATGTGTTACGTCTTCACTTTCATCCATTGGAATTCTCTCTTTTTCTTTTTTTAAAAGAAGAGAATTTAATATGTTTTTGTTATTAGATCAACGGCTTGAATAATTTTATTAGAAAATCTATTCTATAAATTATTAGTGGTTTTTAAAAATTTTATTATAACACATATATTAGCAAAATACAATAAAAATATTTAAAATTATAATTTTAAAAAATAACATAACATAAAAAAAACTTTTAGTTTTTAATATTGCTTATAAACATCACCCTAATTGCATAAGAAATAAATACTATAAATGGTGGAAGTCAAGAATTTGTGACAGGATTATGATTAAATTATAAATTTTTAAGAGATTTGTTATCTTGATTAATGGGGATAAGTGATATCACGAAAGGTTATTTGAGGGATATATTTTATTCATTACAAAATGGAAGTTAACCAGTATTTTTATTTTTTTGTTCAACATCTAGTTAAGCGAAAGTTCCATCACATACATCATCTTCTCATTAAAAACATTTGTCCTAGACGTTTCATAATGGTCTTGATTGTGGATCTGATACATTAAAACAATCCAACACAAGATTTCACTTAAAAATAACTCCTAACACAATGAAAAAAAGATTGACTCTCCAACACACTTGCGTACACTTTACCAATCTACTCTTAGCAAGCAACCCCACCATCTTCACTCTTTCTTTACTCTCCGACTCTTTATCTAGAGAAAATGAATTGATTTCTATCAGCATAACCACAATCTCATTTATGTCTCTTTCTTATTGATCCCACACATCAACAAAATCACAATTAAAAATGTTAAATTAATTTTTAGAAAATATCAAATATTCAAATTATTCATTTAATGTAAGGATAAAAAAATTAAATTAAATTATTAATTTTTAAAGCATCACTTATAATTTTTTTTTTTGTGAATTCACTTTATAAACTTTTAAAAGAATTAAAAGTGCTACTTTTTAATTTAACCAAAGGGCTGAGACCCTTCTTACCCCTAACTATCTCCCTACTACATGGCATAAAAGGACCAATTGTTTAGAAAATTGTTGTTACATGATTTGAAGGAGCTTTGTGTCATGTTTAGTTATGCGAAAGATTTTTAAATTTGTTATATAATTATAATAAAATATATAATAATTTTTCTTTCTTTTTGAATCATTATCGTTCGTGTATAAGAAGGCCATTATAAGATTATTTTTTTAATGCTGGAAACCTAGTGAATTTGAGATGTAGGAACTTTCATTGCTGAAAGAGACATGTACAAAACATTGGAGAGGGAAACAAGCCAAAATACAATTGCATCATAAACCCTGACCACGTGAAAATTGAGGCTTTATTCAGGCGTTAGAAAACCAATTTTTTATGAAATAAAGTTATTGTTATAAGTACTTTTAGGATAAAGTGTACTTTATATCACCCCCACTATGTTTAACTTTTTTATTGCCCAATTAATCGTATTTTTCCTTTTCATTCAATTTTGTTAACTGTTGTTAATTTCCAGATGAAGAGATGATGCCGAAGTTTTAAAATTGATATAATAATAATAATTTTTTAATATATAACAAATTTAGTTCTAAAAAATTATATATTTTATCAATTTATTCATTATTATAAAAAAAATCTTCAATATTTATACATTATTTTAATTTAATTTTGATTCTAATAAAATTATAAAACTCTTTTGTTAAAAATTTAAAAATTCAAATAAAAATATAAAATATCTAAAATTTTAAAATATATTTTATAAAAAATCTAAAAACCTTTTCGAATAAATTAAAGATTACTTTTATATTAAATATATATTTATGAAAACTAAAAATAATATTAGAATATTTATCATACACATATGTATGTGAAAACCATGTATTTAGAATACATATGTGTTTAAAATAACATACAATAAATAATAAAATGTATAAGTTGAAACTAATAATAACATAGATGCAATATGTACGGAATTAAAATGAAAAAATAGTTTAAATTGTTACTAAAAGGAAATCTCAATAGGTAAATAAATTAGATTAAAAATATTAAATGCACTCCAATTATTTATCATGATATTACTATTTTTCTTGAGTTGATATAAAATTAATTTACAACTCAATAAATGATATTATCAATACTAAATTATGTCACACCCACTATACTAATAAAAGAAAACATTAAAAGTTTATTCGACAATACTCATTGATGGAGTGGTAAAAAATTGTATTTAAAATCTTGTTAACATTGGTTCAATAATTAAATATATATATTTTTTAATATACTAATGTGATTACATAATAATATCTGTTTATATTTTTTTAATCTTTTGACAATGTACACACACATTGCACATACAAGTGTTCGAACCGAATCTCTTAGGATGAACAAAATCCTCTTTTCCACTTGAACCACTTATTAGATTCAATACTTAAATATATTAATTTTAGTTATTTTATTTAAAGATTATATAAAAATATTAAAAAAATAATAGCACCGTCATAATATGTATAAAGCACTATTAATTATCATTTAAAAAAGATAAATAACTATTTTCTCAACTAAATTAGTACTAGATATCAACTCAGTCAAATATTTTATAATAAATATAAATTCTTTCAACTCACAGTTTAAGTTAATTTATTTCATTCTAATTTTTGATATATGCATATGCCATACTCCTATTAGTTTCAAATTATGTGTTTTATTTTATTTATTTATTTTAGGGATCTCAAGTTTGGGTACTTATGTGTGCAAAGTGTGTGTGTCTTGTCAAAAGATTAAAAAAATATGAACAGATACTACTATATAATCACATTAATATATTCAAAAAAAAATTTCCACGTACAATTAAATTACATTTTAAATGTGATTATTTAGAACACAATGCACTTAAAACACATGTATTTTAAATATAAAAATAAGTTGCATAAAAATCTATATTTGTGCGGAAACCATGTATTTAAAATATATGTCTACATTTAAAAATAGCATCCAATAAATAATAAAACACATAAAAAATTAGTTTAAATTATTTTTTTACATGTTTAAATTGTTATTATAAATAAATTTAAATAGGTAAATACATGTGATTAAAAATATTAAATACATTCCAATTGTTTTCTAGCTCGTATTGTTATTTTTCTATAACATGTTAAAATATCATCATGTTAGGCACGTGTGAATCCAAAAATTCTTTTAGGGGGCTAAAATTGAATTATAAAATTTCAAGAGATTAAAATATGATCTTATCATGTATTAACTTATGATTTCATTATTTTTAAAAGAGCTAAATAAAAAATATTTTTATTTTTAAAGACCAAATATTTTTATTTTTGAAAATTTGAGAGTTCAAATAAGAGGATTTTGTTCATATAAAATTGTTCGAATTGTATAATCGTCAATTACTGACATTGGTAACCGGCCCAAAGCAATTTGATTATAATTCAATTCGTGACTGTCGTAAATAGAAAGTTCATATTCTTCAGTCATTGATAAACAATTTGTTGGACAATATTTAACGTAGTTACCAAAAAATATACAAATTCCGAAATCAATATTGTAATTAAGCAGTCGTTTTTTTCGAATATCCGTTTCAAATTTCCAATCAACAACATGTAGATCTATAGGGCATACACGAACACATACTTCACAAGCAATGCATTTATCAAATTCAAAATGGATTCACTTGCGAAAACGCTCTGATGTGATTAATTTTTCATAAGGATATTGAATAGTTACGGATAAACAATTTGCGTGGGATAAGGTAATCATGACCAATGTACCTTGCTGCTCGAACTGTTTGGTGACCATAATTCATGAACCTAGTTACCATAGAGAACATATTGTGAATATCTATGAATAAATTTATGTTTATTTCTTTCTCTTGTTTGAAACAAGTCATGAATCTCATATTCTTTTTTTCCTTTACATTGAAAGAAGTTGGAAAGAAGTTGTTGATAATATATTACCGAGAGAAATGGGCAAAAGAAATTTTCACCCGAGATTTAATAATTGGTCCATTCTTAACCTAGGTAAAGTCCATCGTGTTGTGATAGAAATAAACAAAAACAAATAAGTTTTAGCTAATGTAATAAATATACCCATTATCGTTCTAATGATTCCATTTATTTATTTATTTTAAATAACTCAGGGACGAATACGTACGGAATGGAAATATTTCCAACCCCCAAGTAAAGAATTGTTACAAATAACGAAGAAAGTAATAGATTTAGATAGCAAGCAATGTAAAATAAACCAAATTTGATACTTGAATATTCAGTTTGATACCCTGTTACTAATTCTTCCTCCTCTTCTGGTAAATCAAAAACTAAACTCTCACATTCTACTAGAGAAGAAATTAGAAAAACGATAAACTCTATTGGCTAACGCCACAAATTCCATCCCTAAAAATCATATTTTGATTGCACCTCAACTATATCAATTGTACTTGAACTGTTAGATAATTATAGTCGATGATAACATCACTGTTTATATCGCTAGTCCAAAACCGTACATGCGATTTTCACCTCATACGGCTCCTCATGGGTCACAAATTAGTTTTAGGATTGAATCAGTATTATTTATCTTCGTATGGTTGTAGAATAGATAGAGAAAAAATAGATTGGAAGGTCCAAATTATACCAATGGAATTCTGTCTGCTATCTTCTGAAGAATAAAAAAAGTGCTTTTGAATTGATCTCGTCCATTCATAATTTCAATTTTTATTTGTTGAGTAATAACTTAAGCCTTCAATAAAGTACTTCTTATAGAATATCGATAGATATTTCAACCCATTGTTTTCTATTACGAAAAAAATGAAACATTATATTAGCTCATAAATCATGACATGGATTAGATCTCTCTATATCTATGAAAGAAAGAATAAAAAAAAATTTATTTTTTATTCTTTATTGTTTCTTTTCCATTCCTATTCTACTTTTAGATCTTATAAAACCACGAATAGGGGCTTTAACTAAAAATAGTAAAGGATTATTTTGTTCCTCATAGTCATTACTTTAATTGGCAGATAGGAGGATACTCTAGATCGAAATCATGAGGAGTACTGCCTAGTCATTTCTACGAATATAAAGCCCTAATTAGTATTCTTTTTATGTTATCGAGAAGTCTCATTTTATATAATTCACATAATCTCCATTATCAATCCTTTATGTATTTTGGTATTCCTAACCATCCACTTGTTTTTTGTTCAATCCCCTTTTTGTTTAGCAATACATGTATAGGAATCCATACAAAGGTTAGCGAAAACTCTATACGGTTGATCTTTTGAGCTCGCTTCAAGCTAGATTGACTAATAAACCCATCTTGGGGTAAAGACTTCTTCCGCTTACGTTTTCTTCCACTTAACTCTTGTACATAGGAAATGAGATTCTATTTTTTTTTTTGTTTAATTTACTACGAATTTATAACCTGCTTTCTTTCACTCATATATAACTATCTAATTTAGTTTATCAACCTGAATTGAAGGATAATAAAAAACAAGGATATCTATTCAATCCATTCAACTTATTTTCTAGAACGAAAGGAATAGGTAAAATAAAAGTTTTTATTTCAACGAATCGCACATAGAGATATTGATAAAAACACATAAAGTTAATGGTATTTCATAACTAATCGATTGAGCAGCAGCTCGCAGACCACCTAAAAAGGAATATTTATTATTGATCTGTATCCTGACATAAGAAGTCCAATTGGAGCAATACTTGAAATGGCAATCAATAAAAAAAATATCGATATTGAGATCGGCTAAACTAAGTCGAGAGCTAAAAGGAATTACTAAAAAACTTAGTAAAATTGATATGACTGCTATAGCCGGTCCAATACAAAATAAATGAGTATTGCCTCTAGATGGAAGAATATTTTCTTTGAAAAGCAGTTTTGTTCCATCTGCTAGCGCTTGAAAATTCCCAAAGGACTGGCGTATTTAGGCCCAATACGTTGTTGTATTCCTGTAGATATTTCTCTTTCTAACCATATAATTACTAGTACACCTACTGTGATTACCAATACAAGAGTCAAAATAGGAATCAACATCCATATGATCACATAGACCTCTTTTAAAGATTCCAATGTGTAAAAGGAATTAATATCTTCTACTTCTGTCGTATAAATTATCATTTCAACAATCCACTTCTCCCATAATGATATCTATGCTACCTAGTATCTGTTAGACAAAAGGCAGTATATAATAAATATAAATACAATTTAAATTTAATAATAAATTGTAAATTAATAAAAATCAAATAAACAAGAATTTTTTACGCAGTATTTGTAGATGGATTGTAAAACAAGAAATCCATTGAGCCTTATATGAATAGTCTTCTTAAGACAGATTCGCCCTCTCCTAGGTGCTAAAGAACTTTGGATGTCTATCTCCCAAGATACAACAACGATCACCCACCAAAAGCAGCACAACTTTCAGTGAATAGGCGAATTCTAGCCAAGCCTCCTCTATCACCAATCAAAAACTGAAATTTAAGAGAAAACTAAGAACAACAATTTGAGAGAGAGCAAAAGATTGTTTTCTTTTTTCTTGTGTACAAAATGAATAGAAAATAGGCTATTTATAGTGAAAAATAGCTTAAATGTTTCATGTAAATTAAAACAAACATAATAGTGGGAGAGTTACAAAATAATGATTGGTGAGTTACAAAAAATTAAAAGCAAAATGAAGCTATAGTAACTGCCTTTGAAACACTAAAGGAAAGTTCTTTTGAAGAGGAAAAAATATTTAAATGGGCTAAAATTTTGGTAGGCCCATTAAGGCTCGACCGGTCTGGACATTTCGCGTTGCTCACATCGTGTGGGTGCACCCCAACCCGTTTTGGTTTGATTCGTAGCCCCCCAACGCGCAAGGGAGAGCTTTGGTTTATTCATTTACTAACCAACATGTTGCTTCTAGCTTTAAACCCTTTTCATATACTACACTTTTAACAATGTGGGATATGAGGTTTTAAGCACCACTTTTCCTCAACAACCATTTTCATGTAGCTTACTTTGAGCTTCAATTTCTCATTCATTACTGAATCATTTTGAGCATATTATATATCGTTTTAAAGGTCTCATGGAGTAAAATATAATAATAAAATTTATTATTTAAAAACTTCAATTTTACTCATAAATAATATACCTCAAAGTTCCCTAGTTAACCATTATTTTCCAACAATCCCCTACATGAATGAAATTGAAAGATCAATGAAATTCAATGACGCAGTAATGCCCCTTGCCCGGTTCAATTACCGAATCCAAACAGGTAGCATTAGCTTTAACAATTCTCTAGTCGACTACTTAAAGTCCCTTGAAACTCTCTTAGAATAGTGTTTCGTAAACATACTAAAAGAAGTTTTCAAGATTTGAAGTCAATTGTACTTATTTAAGTTTAAAAATAAACATTTTTAAAACATTTGATGGACTTCTTCTGGTACCCAATTTGGCAAGTATCGGTAGAAATTAAGTCTGAAAATAAATGAAAATACCTGCAATCTTCTACCAATATTTTGGAGAGTTCTACCGATACAAGTATGGTTACTACCGAAACAACCCATACTTCTACCGGTAGTAAAATCTCCAGAGAGTAGAGTAAATTTAGGCTGCAAATTCTATTGATACAAGCTAATTTAACTACCGAAACTTCTATATCTACCGATACTTCAAAATATAACTACCGATACTTCAAAAAGGTCAGTAACCCAATTACAACTTTGCTCTGTACTTCTACCGTTAGTTACATGAGTACTACCGATTCAAGTACACAGATTTATAAAATCATCATTTTCTTCAAGTTTACAATTCCAAAATATAAATTCCCATTTTCCTAAGGATCATTCAATACCAACAAAACACATAATGAACCTTTCACATAAGTGACTACAAAATTAACAAAATATTTAAACATATACATGCCATTTAGAAACCTAAGATAAGAAACCGAGAACTACCAAAAAGTGGTCAGACGGTATGATGATGCTCCTAAGATCCTAACGGTCAAACTTTCCAATGATCTACAAGAACACGGAAAATAATTACGTAAGCATGAAATGCTTAGTAAGTTCATATTTAGAAATTCAACTTACCAAAATACATATTCCATAAGATATGCGTTCCCGTTCATTTTCATATCTCTCATATACTCTCACATTTCTTACATATTCTACTACTTGTGTACCCGTTAGACCTTTGGAAAGATATATTGGGTCATATCTATATCTTATTCACACTAAGTGTGCATGTAATATCTCTGTATCATGTAATGCTCACACGAGCTGTGAAATGAGTCAGCTCACACGAGCTGTGGGTAGAGATGTTAGACTACACGATGTTGCTCACACACAATCGAGACTAGTTCAAGCTTCATTTTTGCAACCCCAGTATCAATCATGTAAGCCAAGTATGCTTCACACCCTTTTCGCACATACTTTTGAGCTAACAGCATGGAAATAACATTAACAGTACTAACACCTTTATCCACCTTCACGACTACCGATTCCCCACTTTGATTCTTTAATACAATTTGTCTTTATCTACAATTCACTGTCACGTCGTGTAAAGTCAACCAATTCATGCCAAGTATCACATCAAACTCATTAAATGGCAATAACATCAAATCTTTCGAAAAATCATGACCCTGTATCTTCAGTGGGCAATTTCGGCACACCTTGTTCACTGACACATGTTTTCCTAATGGATTGGTCACCTTAACTATAAACTCAGTAGACTCTACTGGTATGTTTTTATTTGACACAAGTGCGGTACATATATATGAGTGGGTTGACCCCGAGTCAATCAATGCATAAACACTATTATTAAAGAGAGAGAAAGTACTTGCAATCACATCTAGAGCCATAGCATCCTCTCAAGCTCGAATAGCATAGGCCCTAGCTGGCACTCTAGCCTCCAACCTCAAAGAAGAATCTCTTGTTCCACTTCTATTGTTTCCCATAGTGCCACTGGACTTTGGAGTTCTACCTCTAGATGTTGTATTCCCAGATCGAGTGTTTTGAGCCCTCTCTCTATCAGATTTCTCGGGACAATCACGGAGGTAGTGATTAGGAGATCCACATCTAAAGTAAGATTCAGTCTTTAAACGACACTCCCCAAAGTGTTTTCGGTTACAAAGTTGACATTCAGGCCTACTATCATTACAAGTACTACCCACAACGGATACTGTTTGATATCTCACACCACTCTGTTTTCCCCGATCTTTTCCATAAAATCCAGATGGATTTGACATGTGGCTGGAAGACTATTTCATTTTCTTCATAAAGGATGAGAAGGACCTTCCCATTAGTCATTTGTTCATCCCACGAGATTCTTAATCAGCTTTTCTTTTTTCTAATGTCAATTCTTCAGCCTTGTTTGCTCGATCGACTAAGACCACGAATTCTTTTAGCTCTAGAATTACCACATGTAGTTCAATGTCCTCGTTCAATCCATCTTTAATCGAGTACACATGGCTTCTTCAGTTGCGACACATTCTCGTGCGTACTTCTCAGTTGTACAAACTCTTTCATACTCAGCCACTAACCTTCGACCTTGTTTCAGCTCAAGGAACCCTTTCCTTTTCTTGTCCAAATACCTCTGACTGATGTACTTCTTTCTAAATTCAGAGCGAAAGAAATCCTAGCTCAACCGATCTTCCGACAATGTCATCGTCAATGTAGTTCACCACTAGTAAGCATAATCCTTTAACAAGGATATAGTACATTGCAAATAATCTGCGGGTGAGCAAGATAATTCCCTCAATACTCGAAGAGTATTTTCTAGCCAGAATTCTATTATTTCTGGATTATCTTCAGTCGTACCTCGAAATTCTTCAGCCTCGTTCTTACGAAGTTTATCCACAGAAGGTCTATTCATTCTCATTTGTTCTTGTACCTGTGGAATAGGAGGAACAGGTGGTGGTATTGGAGGAGATGGAGGACGTTGTGCCATTGGGTTAGTTCTCATATACTCCGTGAACCAATCAAACATCATATGAAAAAATGCTTCTCTTGTTTCACTCCTTTGACTTTCAGAAACGGGCTCATTAACAGTTGCCCCCTAAGCTGGGGCTTGTACATTACTTTCAACTTCATCAGGTTCAACCGGATTATGTGACATCTCTTATCAAATAAAATTTTTTCAGTTAGTTTAATGAGCATGAGGCATCACACTATCAAAGGTTATATAAATGGCATGTATTATCTCTAAACTTGCTATGTTTAATCCTACTATATCATAGCTCTGATACCACTAAATGTAATGCCCCTTGCTAATTCAATTATCGAATCCAAGTAGGTAGCATTTGCTTTAACAATTCTCTAGTCGACTACTTAAAGTCCCTTGAAACCCTCTTATTTAAGTTTAAAAATAAACATTTTTAAAACATTTGAGGGACTTTTATCGGTACCCGATTTGGCAAGTATCGATAGAAATTAAGTCTAAAAATAAATGAAAATACCTGTAGTCTTTTACCGATAGTAAGGAGAGTTCTACCGATACAAGTATGGTTACTACCGAAACAACCCATACTTCTACCAATAGTAAAATCTCCACGGAGTAGAGTAAATTTAGGCTGCAGATTCTATCGATACAAGCTAATTTAACTACCGAAACTTCTATATCTACTGATACTTCAAAATATAACTACCGATACTAAAAAGGTCAGTAACCCAATTACAACTTTGCATTGTACTTTTACCGGTAGTTACATGAGTACTACCGATTCAAGTACACAGATGTATAAAATCATCATTTTCTTCAAGTTTACAATTCCAAAATATAAATTCCCATTTTCCTAAGGATCATTCAATACCAACAAAACACATAATGAATCTTTCACATAAGTAACTACAAAATTAACAAAATATTCAAACATATACATGCCATTTAGAAACCTAAGATAAGAAATCGAGAACTACCAAATAGTGGTCGGACGGTGTGATGATGCTCCTAAGATCCCAACGGTCAAGCTTTCCAATGATCTATAAGAACACGAAAAATAATTACGTAAGCATAAATGTTTAGTAAGTTCATATTTAGAAATTAAACTTACCAAAATACATATTCCATAAGAAATGCGTTCTTGTTCATTTTCATATCTCTCATATACTCTCACATTTCTTATATATTCTACTACTTGTGTACCCGTTAGACCTTTGGAAAGATATATTGGGTTATATCTGTATTATATTCACTAAGTGTGCATGTAATATCTTTGTATCATGTAGTGCTCACACGAGATGTGAAATGGGTCTGCTCACACGAGTTGTGGGTCGAGATGTTAGACTACATGATGCTGCTCACATAAGCTGTAGAGAACCTGCAACATATGTCGGATCTCAGCCATCGGTAGGACATCTAAGACCAGCACCCATATAACATGTAATGCTCACATGAGCTATGAAGTGGGTCTGTTCACACGAGCTGTGGGTCGAGATGTTAGACTACAAGATGCTGCTCATACGAGTTGTGGAGAATTCGCAACATATGTCGGATCTCAGCCATCGATAGGACATCTAAGACTAGCACCCATATAACATGTAATGCTCACACGAGATGTAAAGCGAGTTTGCTCACATGAGCTGTGGATCAAGATGTTAGACTACACGATGCTGCTCACACGAGCTGTGGAGAATCCGCAACATATGTTGGATCTCAACCATCGGTAAGACATCTAAGACCAACACCCATATAACATGTAAATCCCGAAATCGAGTCATATAACTCTCAATAATCCTCTAAATCCAACGGGTATAAATCCATGTCATTTTATATTATACTATATATATATATATATAATAAATGTAGTTCACGTATAAGTAATTAAACATTTTAACTAAGTAAGTTACGAACTTACCTCGGCTAATCCAAAAGTACAAAAGAAGTTGAGACTATTCTGCAACCTTGTCTTTCCCTCAACTTGAACCTAGTTGTTGCGTGTCTTGATCTATAAATCATTTATTCATTCCATTATTCATTATGAAACCTAATAATTTGAATAAAGACCATAAATCTTTATTAAGGAAATTTTACCAAATTGTCCACATCACTTTAATATTCAAGCTATTTAGTCCTTGACTAAAGCTTTTATTTTAAACTAAAGCTTTTATTTTTAAGGCACAATTCTAACATAAATTCATGCTTTTCATATTATCTAAAACCCCATTTAACCTATATTTTATATTTTTCTTATGCTTAACTACCTTGTATTTTATCAACCACATTTATGAGTGTTTGATCTCAACTCAACTAAATAACATTAATACATCCTCATAAATGATATTCAAACTAAAAGGTTAAACCTTTAAACACCCAACAAGTTTACCTCTTTCATTGAAAATCCCAATTTAAGAAGCTAATTTCATAAATTAGCTTTTGAATTATCAAACTCAATCTAAAACAACTATAAGGGTGTGAAATCATGAAAACTTACCTCAATAGTCTTCTAAATCAAAAGAAATTTTCCAACACCAATTTTCTCCTTAATAATGGAGGTGCACGATTTAGGGAAGAAGAAAAAGGCAAGAGCAAATTTCATTTCTTATTTTTCCTTTTTCTTTTTCCTTTCTAAATCAATTTGAAAGGTTTTTCATCATGACTTTGTCCATGCCTTCTCCACCTAATCCCACCATTTTCTATTTTTATTATTTTTAATTGAAATTATAACCATAAATATCTCTAAATGAAATGCCCTTACCATCCAAGCACCTAGTTGTGGAAAAATTTCAATTTTAGTCCCTTTATTTTATAAAAATGTTCCCAAAGTTTGTTCTCCACTTTTTACAATCCATACTAATTAACCCCTTTTTCCCTAATTTATATTTTTCTAAGCTATTTATTTCTATAACTACAACCTCACACCTTTCATTGTAAATAATAAAATTTAATAATTTTTTTAATGATACTCGTCGAAGAGTATGGTCCTAAACCACTATTCTTGACGTTACTTAATACGGATCGTTACAAACACGGAGTGGTAATAGAGTTTACGTTAGATATTTACATAGGATAGGTAGGCATCAACCCTTGAACCTTCCTTTGTGAAAGTAAATTTACTTTACTGGCTAATTAGTAGACACGATGTCCTTGAACTGTTCTGCCTTTAGTGTAAATGATGATATACCTCACTCAAACACCTCCCCAGCAAGGTTTTTGATTCTCATGGGTATGTTCATTTGGTTGTGAACATCTCCTGATTATGCAAGAGTTTTAGAGAATTACGCCTCAGTAGTCTCCTTGAAGCGATTCCACATCACTTTCACGTAAGTGACTTATGTTGTTCGGCTCACTGAAACTTAGAATGATCATTAAAAGCATTTGCTTAACCTTTTCCACATTTTTAATCACTGTTATCATCATAGAAATGGACTTAGAGTAATAACCCCACACAGTGACCTTACAAGGTCTATGCAAGTAGGTTGTCCCTATGAACCTAGATCTTGGGACCTCTAATCAACTAGGTTGGGTTTTCCTTCACATAACACCTTTAAATGTTCATAGGCTTCAATCCTATTCCTTTCAATGTTTTATCAACCTGATCTTAGTTTAATCCTTTGGTTAGCGAATTCGTAATATTATCTTTTAATTTTATAAAATTAATAAAGATAACCCCAATTGAGATCAGTTGTTTAATGATATTATGTCGACGACGCATGTGTCTTGACTTACCATTATAATCACATTCTCTGCTCTACCAATTGTAGCTTGGTTATCACACTATATGCATATTGAAGGCATAGGCTTTGGCCATTCAGGAATATCTTCCAAGAAATTTTGTAGTCATTCAACCTTATCTCCAGATTTGTCTAGAGCTACAAACTCAGATTCCATTGTGGATCTGGTTATGATTGTTTACCTTGAGGATTTCCATGACACAACTCCTCCTCCCAATGTGAAAACGTATCCACTTGTGCCTTTAGTATCTTGAATATCAGATATCCAACTAGCATCGAAAAATCCTTCTAACACAGTAAGATCTCTGGAATAATGCAATCCGTTGTCCCGAGTATATCTAAGATATCTCAGTATCCTCAAAATCACTTTCCAGTGGTTTTCCCCTAGATTGCTCATAAATCTGCTTAAATTGCTCGCAGTGAAAGCAATATCCGGTTTAGTACAACTCATAAGATACATTAGACTGCCTATGACCCTTGCATATTCCATTTGGTCAACATTTTCACCTTTGTTTTTGGACAAATGTTGACTCGTATTTATAAGAGTTCTGGCTACACCAGAATCATCTTTGTTATATTTTCCAAGAATCTTGTCCACATAATGTGACTAAATCAGTACGAGACCTTCAGGTGATCTCTTGATTTGGATGCCCAAAATCACATCAACTAGCCCCATATCTTTCATGTCAAATCTTGAATTTAACATATCTTTGGTAATTTTTACCATGTCATCATTACTTCCAATAATGAGTATGTCATCGACAATGAACATAAGATTAAATATCCATTGACAGTGGTTTTGACATACACATATTTGTCACACTTATTGATTTTAAATCCATTTGTCATCATGACACTGTCAAATTTTCATGCCACTATTTTGGTGCTTGTTTAAGTCTATACAAAAACTTTACCAATTTATAGACTTTCCTTTCTTGCCTTGGAGTTACATGACCCTCAAATTGTACCATGTAAATCTCTTTATGAAGATCTCCATTTAAAAAAGCTATCTTAACATCCATTTGATGTACTTCTAGATTTCGTAAAGCAGCAATTGCAAGTATCATCTTTATAGACGTTATTCTTGATACAAGAGAATGTATCAAAGTAATCAAGTTCTTCCTTTTGTTTGTAACCTTTTATCACTAATCTAGCCTTTTACTTATCAATTGTTTCATCTGCTTTCATTTTCTGTTTGAAAATCCATTTAGAATTTAATCGTTTAATTCCTAAAGAAAGATACATTAATTCCCACGTATGATTTTGCATGATGGAATCAATTTCACTTTTAATAGCATCTTTCCACAAAGTGCTTTCAAAAGAGCATATAGCTTTACTATAAATTTAAGGTTCAGTCTCTAGCATATGGGTTAAAAAATCTGATCCAAAAGACTTTTTCACCCTTGCCCTTTTACTCCTCCTTGGCTCTGACTCAATTTCAACCTTTTGTTAAACATCTTGACTATTTTTATTAATAGTCTCTAAGGTTCGTTTCAACAAACTTGAACCAATATCCCTAGTCTTACAAGGGAATATATTTTCAAAGAATGAGGCATTCTTTGATTCCAATATCGTATTCTTATGAATTTCAGGATTCTTTGATTCATGTATAAGAAATCGATATGCATTGCTATGGTGTGCATAGCCAATGAAAATACAATCCACTGGTTTAGGACCTATTTTCATTTGTTTTGGTAACGAAGTCATACTTTTACAAGACACTCAGACTTTCAGATAGTTATAGGAAGGTTTTCTACCTTTCCATATCTCATATGGTGTCTTGTTCTTTTTCTTGCTAGGTACTTTATTTAAAAGATAATTAGTTGACGGAACAGCTTCCCCTCACATGTTCTGTGAAAACCCAAAGCTTACTAGCATTGCATTTATCATTTCCTTTAAGGTTCGATTTTTTTGCTCTGCTACTCCATTTGATTGAGGAGAGTATAATGGTGTCACTTTATGAATAATACCATGTTGTGCACAATATTCACCAAATGGTTTAACATATTCACCACCACGGTCACTTCTTACCATCTTAACTCTTTTATTAAGTTAGGTTTCAACCTCCTGCTTATAGAGATTGAATTTTTCTATAGCTTCATCTTTGCTTTTAAGCAAATATACATAATAATATTTCGTGCTATCATCAATGAAGGTAATAAAATATTTATTCCCTCCTCTAGTTTGAACAAACTTTAAGTCATAAACATCGCTATGCATTAAATCAAGTGGTTTTGTATTTCTTTCAACAGTTTAAAATTAACACCTTGTTAATTTTGCCTCAACACAAGTTTCACATTTATGATTATAATTAATGTGAAATGAAGGAATGTGCTCTAAGTTAATTAATCTATGTAAAGTATCATAATTAACATGTCCAAGCCTACCGTGCCATAAATTAAATGACTCAAGCATATAAACAGAAGAAGAGACATTATTCTTATTCATACTTTTGGCTTTTATAGATATAGCATTGAGTTTCCACATGCCATTCAATACATATCCCCTTCCCACAAACATTCCCCCTTTAGACAACAGTATTTTTTTAGATTCAAATACCATCCTAAACCCATGTACACTTAAGAGTGTCCTAGAAACAAGGTTCTTACGTATGTCAGGCACATACAACACATTTTGAAGCTTCAGTTCTTTGCTAGAAGTCATCTTCAAAATAACAGTTCCCTTCCCCTTGATCTTGGAAGTTGAATCTTTGCCCATATAGAGCTTCTCTCCTTTCTCACAAGGAACCATCTCAACAAAGGAATCTTTGTCAAAGCAGATATGACGTGTGGCACTAGTATCAAGCCACCATTCTCTTGGGTTTGAGTCAACTAAGTTGACTTCAGAAATCATAGCATAGAGATCAATTTCAAACATTTCTTTCGAAATATTATCCACAACATTGGCTTTGTTAGTTCTAACTCTCTTTGAAAGCCTATAGTCAGATTACTTGTGTCCCATCTTATTGCAATTGAAGCATTTCCCTTGTAATTTGGGCTTCTTGGAAACACCTCCTTTTGGTTCCAGATTAGACCTAGTCTGAGGTTGTTTCTTCTTCTTGAAGTCTTTCTTGACTTCTGTCATATTTACCTTAGCTAAATTAAGATTAACTGCTTTGTTGAGCTTTTTGGATGCACTTCTATTGTCTTCTTCAATCCAAAGTCTGACAATTAAATCTTCCACTATCATTTTCTTTCTTTTATGCTTCAAATAGTTCTTGAAGGGTAGCTTGTCGATTATGGCTGCCACCAAAAAGGATTCACTTATAGCCATCCCTTTAGCAAAAATGCCGTGAATGATCAGTTGAAATTTTTGCACCTGATTCATAACAACTTTAGAATCAATCATTACAAAATTTAAGAATTTGACAACTAAAAATTTCTTAGCTCCAACATTTTCAATTTTATATTTATGGTCCAATGACTCCCATAGTTCTTTAGTTATCTTCTTCACACTATACATTTCATAGAGCGCATTAGTCAAACTGTTCAGAATGTAATTATGGCATAGAAAATCAGAGTGCTTCCAAGCTTCAACAGCATTGAAGGCGGTAGCAGGATCTACCTCATCCTTTCTCATAATAGGAGGATCATCCTTCAAAATTTTGCTCAGGTTTAACATGGTCAAATAAAACAACATCTTTTGTTGCCATGTTTTGAAATTCTCTCTAGTGAATTTCGTAAGTTTTTCATTATGCCTCATGGCCACCAGCAACGTTTAACTCTGGCTTTAAGCCTAAGTAGGGACATTAGCACCACCAGATTGAAGACCGATTGAATTCTTGGATGTTTCAGACATTTTTCCCATCTAGAATTCAGAAACAAAACCAATATTAGTAAATTTATGAATCTGTTAAACATTAGAAATTTAGTTAGAAACTAAAAACTAGAAACAGAAACACGACTTTTGTTAAACTGTAGGAATTTAGTAAAATTAAAAATCCGAAACAAAAGTTCAGACGGATTAATAGAAATCACAATAACGAACAGTGCACCAGGTAGGTTACTTTGAAAGAGAGGTGATGCACTAGGCACGTTTAAATACCAAGTCTTTCAAAAAACCAATCCTAGACATGCACTTCCAAATTATTTTTCAATTATCCGTACGTACTCGCCTTTGATTTGTAGGTGTTTGTCTTAAGACTGTTAGACAAAAGGTAGTATATAATAAATATAAATACAATTTAAATTTAATAATAAATTGTAAATTAATAAAAATCAAATAAACAAGAATTCTTTACGCAATATTTGTAGATGGATTGTAAAACAAGAAATCCGTTGAGGTTTGTATGAACAGTCTCCTTAAGACAGATTCGCCCTCTCCTAGGTGTTAAAGAACTTTGGACGTCTATCTCCCAAGATACAACAACGATCACCCACCAAAAGCAGCACAACTTTCAGTGAACAGACGAATTCTAGCCAAGCCTCCTCTATCACCAAGCAAAAATTGGAATTTGAAAGAAAACTAAGAACAACAATTTGAGAGAGAGCAAAAGATAGTTTTCTTTGTTCTTGTGTGTAAAATGAATAGAAAAATAGGCCATTTATAGTGAAAAACAGTCGAAACGTTTTCATGTAAATTAAAACAAATATAATGACAGGAGCGTTACAAAATAATGATTGGTGAGTAGTTACAAAAAATTAAAAGCAAAATAAAGCTATAGTAACTACCTTTGGAACACCAAAGGACAGTTCTGTTGAAGAGAAAAAAATATTTTAATAAGCTAAAAATTTGATAGACCCATTAAGGCTTGACCGATCATAACATTTTGCGCCACCCACTTCGTGCACGTGCGCCCCAACCCGTTTTGGTTTAATTCGCACCCTCCTGCGCGCGAGGGAGAGCTTTGGTTTAATCATTTCCTAACTAACATGTTGCTTCTAGCTTATAAACCCTTCCCATATACCGCATTTTTAACAATGTGGGATATGAAGTTTTAAGCACCACTTTTCCTCAACAATCATTTTCATGTGGCTTACTTTGAGCTTCAATTTCTCATTCATTACTCAACCATTTTGAGCATATTATATATTGTTTTAAAGGTCTCATGAAGTAGAATATAATAATAAAGTTTATTATTTAAAAACTCCAATTTTACCCATAAAAAATATGCCTCAAAGTTCCCTAGCTAACCATTATTTTCCAACAGTATCGTCATAATCTCAACCAATTTCATTCTTTTAACTAACTGAGAAAGAATTTGCAAATTGATAAAACCCGGCGAGTGAATTTTCCATGTCCAAGGAAAACCACTTTGATCCCCTATCAGAAAAATTCCTAATTTGATCTTTGGAGCTTCCATTCTCGCATAAAGTTCTTGTCTCGGTAATTCAAATGTGGGAGAAGGTTTTTTACTGATGAATCGATATTCAAAATCCTTCCATTCTGGATTCCTTTCTCGATCAAAGCATCGAATTTCTAAATACTCATAATGACTACCCAAAATTCCTTTCAGGGCTTATTGAATTATTTTTATAGATTCCGTCATTTCACTGATTCAAACTAAATAACGAGCTAATGAATCTCCTTTTTGACACTAGTTTTCGCAATCAAATTCGTCATAGCACTCATAATAATAAACTTTCTGAAGATCCCATTTGATTCCAGATGCTCGTGGCATTGGGCCGGATAAACCTTAATTTATTGCTTCTTCTCCACCAATAACACCTATCCCTTCAACTTGTTATAAAAAAATAGGATTTCGCGTAATAAGTTTTTGATATTCAACAATTCCTGTTAAAAAATAATCACAGAAATCCAAACATTTATCTATCCAACCGTAAGGTAGATCGGTCGCCACTCCTCCGATACGAAAATAATTATGCATTATTCTCATACTGGTGGTAGCTTCGATTAAATCATATACTAATTCTCTTTCTCTGAAAATATAGAAAAAGGGGGTCTGTGCACCAATATCTGCCATAAAAGGTCCAAGCTATAATAGATGAGAAGCTATATGACTCAACTCCAACATAATTACTCTGATATAGCTGATCCTTTTAGGTACTTGAATATTCCCCAATTGTTCTGGTCCATTTACGGTTATTGATTCCATAAGATAGTGGATAAATAATTCTAACACGTTACATAAGGCAAATTTTGTATAATTGTTCGATTTTCTGCAATTTTTTCCATTCCTCTATGTAAATAACCTAATATTGGTTCATAGTCAACAATATCTTCACCATCTAGAGTAACGATGAGACGAAGAACACCATGCATTGATGGGTGGTGAGGCCCCATATTAACTATCATAAGGTCTTTTTCTGTAGCTGATAGATTCATAAGTTTTTCCTTGATTCATTCTTACATGAATTGTTGTAAACAAAAACATGAATTGTTGTAAACGAAAACAAGTACATCAAAATGAAAATCTAATAAATCGATTAATTCAAAATTTGCAAATTAACAGTTTTTTGATTCCAGAATATCCAACTCACCAATTAATTCTTTATAACTTATTTTATTTGTCTTTGATAAATAAGATAGAAGTCATTGACGTTTTCCTAGAATTTTACGTAGACCTCTCTGAGATAAATAGTCTTTTTTTGTGTAATTCCAAATGTGAAATAAGTCTTCGTATCTTATTGGTGAAACTAACTATTTGAAATTCAACATACCCTTATTTTCTTCTTTTTTTTCTTGAAAAATAACTTAGATGAATGAACTTTTACCATAAAATAAAATAATTTCTCACTTTTTTTGAATGTGTGAATTTTACTGATTAGTAATAATAATACCAATCATTTTGATATACATGAACTTTATCATTTTTCAAATAAAATTAATCAATCCGGATTTCGATTTGATTCGTATAGGGATACAAAAGAGTGAGAGATTTCTACAAAAGAGAAAATTTGAGACTTCAAATAAGAGGATTTTGTTGATAACACTGCATTTATTTGATTGTTCGTAAAGTTAATGTTCAAGATTCAACGCTTTCGAATCCAATTTCTCTTGCGCTAGCAATAATGTTGATGCCAATTGAGCTAAAACTCATTTGACTATTAGGAGAAAAAAATTAATATAATTTAGAACTCTAATTTTCATTAGCAGTAGAATTTTTTTATATCATTTGTACTTTCTTATGTTTATTTTGGAGAAACATTATTAAGATCTTGATGAATAAATAATATATCCTCCTTTCTGTATTCTCATATCTCTTGTTCTTTTTACTTTTTTTTTGGTTCTTTATTTGATAATAATTATATTATTTTGAAAGTTTTTTATATATATTTTATGTAAAATAGTTTTAAATTTAAAATATTATAATTTTAAATCTTAAAGTTTATCCTTTCAAATAATTTTTTTATTAAAATTTTAGTAAGTATATTTTTACATAAGTTTTTCATCCACGTAATGGATTTAAATATGGAGAATAAAATATTTCTAACAATCTAATATAGATGAGGCTTCAAAGAACATAGATGATATGATGAAGTGAAAAATGACAGATCGTATGTGGTAACTTATATAAATATTTCATTATTTTCTAATAACCAATGATTATAAAATAATGACATAGTGAATTGCATAATCTGTGAAAGTTGATATCAAAGCAAAATAGGTGTGGAGAGTTTGTGTCCCACATAAGGGAATCAACATTGAAGGATAAAAATATAGGAAGAGAAATGAGTGCAAATGATATCAAAAGTCGCCTTTTGAAACAAAGTCATATTGATTTGCAATAGTGAATTTGGTAGTGGGATATTTAAATAAGGGCAACAACGTGAATCATCAGTAAACGTGGGAATACGAATACGTAACGTGTCTTACGTTAAGCTTATTTATGCCCCACCCTTAAACTTTAATTTCTTTCAGACTTAAACTTCTATTTTATCTTCACAAATACAAGAAGAAATTATATGAAATTATTATTTTAGATAATTCTTATCCTTTTTAAAGAGAAATAATAAATCAAATTTTTCTTGATTTTTAATTAAATTTGAATTATTTTAAAAAAATTGAAAATTAAGAAAAAAACTTCTAATTTAGTTTATTTAATTTATACCATTAGTGATATACCAAAACTTCATTCATCATTCCAAAAAAACCTTGATATATGAACTTCTAATTTAATTTATTTAATTTATATCATTAGTGGTATACTAAAACTTCTTCACTATTCTAAACAAATTTTGATATACAAATTTCTAATTTAGTTTATTTAATTTATACAA
Source organism: Kokia cookei (assembly GCA_039519145.1). Classification (NCBI taxonomy): domain Eukaryota; kingdom Viridiplantae; phylum Streptophyta; class Magnoliopsida; order Malvales; family Malvaceae; genus Kokia; species Kokia cookei. The sequence goes on from CM076905.1 coordinate 22,460,303, forward strand.
TAGTGATATACCAAAACATATTTCACTATTCCAAACAAATCTTGATATATGAATTGCTAATTTCATTTATTTAATTTATACCATTAGTGGTATATCAAAACTTCATTCACTATTCCAAACAAATTTTGATATACGAACTTCTAATTTAGTTTATTTAATTTATACATTAGTGGTATACCAAAGCTTCATTCACTACTTCAAACAAATCTTAATATACGAACTTCTAATTTAATTTATACTATTATTGATATACCAAAACTTCATTCACTATTCCAAACAAATTTTGATATACGAATTTCTAATTTAATTTATACATTAGTGGTATACCAAAACTCCATTCACTACTTCAAACAAATCTTGATATACGAACTTCTAATTTAATTTATTTAATTTATATCATAGTGATATGCCAAAACTTCATTCATTGTTTCTGATAAAATTAAATGTCGACAATGAAGAAATATCGTAAAGAAAACGAAAAAAAAACACACAAATTTTACGTGAAAACCCTTTCAGGAAAAAAATCACGAGCAGAGAAGAAGAAGATTCACTAATGTCAAAAAATTGAATGATTACAAAAGAAGATGACTATGCCTATTTATAGGTTGAAAAACCTTATTCCAATCAACAACTAATAGAAGTAACGTAGTAAGATTGAAACACCTTATTCTAATTAAAATAAAATAGATGACCTATTCTAATTAAAATAAAATAAAAGAAGTCTAGTTTATTTGGACTTTACTTTTATTTTATTTTACCACTATATTTTATTTTAACAAGAATTCTAGTCACCCAATTATAACAATCTCCACCTTGACACGAATTCTCTACGAACAAGAACTCTCAATGAACAACTTCTCCACCTCTTCCACAAAACCCCTTGAGGGGTATTCTTCAACAATGAACACCAACCAAGTCCAAGTAATACTCAAACTTAGTTATGGGAAGTGACTTAGTCATCATATCTGCAGGATTTTCATGAGTATTAACTTTGCTCACAACAACATCTCGATGAGCAATAATATCACGCACAAAATGATACCGAACATCAATGTGCTTTGTTCTCTCATGAAACATTTGATCTTTCGTAAGGAAATGGCACTTTGATTGTCACAAAATATTGTACCTATCTAAAGATCTTTATTGAATTCACCAAAGAGTCCTTTTAACCAAATAGCTTCTTTACAAGCCTCGGTAATCGCCATGTACTCAACTTCAGTGGTACACAAAGCAATTGTAGTTTGCAAAGTAGCTTTCCAACTAATTGCACAACCCCCAATTGTAAAGACATACCCTGTAAGAGATCTTCTCCTATCTAGGTCTCCAGCAAAATCAACATCAACATCAACATACCCAATGACTCCATCTCTAGTTCTTCCAAACTGTAAGCAAACATCAGTGGTACCTCGTAAGTATCTCAAAATCCATTGAACTGCTTTTTAGTGTTCTTTACCGGGATTCGCCATGTGTCTACTAACTACACTGACTGCATATGATAAATCTGGACGTGAGCAAACCATAGCATACATTAGAGATCCCACTACACTAGAATATGAAACACGTGACATGTAATCAATCTCATCATCTGATTGTGAAGACAAAGCCGATGAAAGTCTGAAGTGGGATGCTAATGGAGTACTAACAGGCTTGGCACTCTGCATATTGAACCTGCAAAAATTTTTCTCAATGTACCCTTTCTGACTTAGGTACAACTTACATGCCTTTCTATCTCTAAGAATCTCCATCTCAAGCATCTTCTTTGCTACTCCCAAATCTTTCATCTCAAATTCTTCACTAAGTTGGGCTTTAACCTTTTTTATCTCTTCTTTATCTTTTGCTGCTATCAACATGTCATCAACATAAAAGAGTAGATACACAAAAGAACCATCACCGTTTTTCTTAAAATAAACAAAACTATCAAAACTACTTCTTTTGAAATCATGGGTAGTCATAAAAGAATCAAACCTCTTGTACCATTGCCTTGGTAACTGTTTCAAACCATAAAGGGACTTTTTCAACAAGCAAACATAGTCCTCATTTTCTGAGACTATAAAGCCCTCTGGTTGTTGCATGTAAATATCTTCCTCAAGTTCTCCATGCAAGAACGTTATTTTCGGGAATCTAACTGTAACCTTTTGCAACAAGTCTTACTTTATATTCAATTCCTAGAATCCATTCTTTCCTCTTGAATACCCATTTACAACGAACAACCTTTTTACCCTTTGGAAGCTTCACTAAGTCCCACGTTTTATTCTTATAGAGTGATTCCATCTCTTCTTGCATGACAATCATCCACTTTTCTGAGTCTTCACAGCTTACTGCCTCGGAATAAGTAGATGACTCTTGATTTGCATCAATATCTTCAGCCACGTTTAAAGCATAAGTTACTAGATTAGCCTCAGCGTACCTCTTCGAAGGTTTAATTCCTCTTCTAGGTCTATTTTTGGCAATAGAATATTGTGGTGATGAAGTGACTCTATTCTAAACTTCTGTACTAACTTGAGAAGTTGACTTTGTTGTAGATACTGGATCAATCTGAAACTCCACCTGCTTTTGTTGTTCTTTACTGGAAGAGTCTTTAAGAGATAAGTTAGGTAACATAGCAGTTTCATAAAAAACAACATCTCTGCTAATAATAACTTTTCTATTTTCAGGACACCATAACTTATACCCTTTTACACCAGCTTTAAAACCAAGAAAAACACATTTAATGGATCTTGGTTCTAATTTTCCATTATCAACATGAGCATAAGTAGGACACCCAAAAATCTTTATATCAGAATAATCAACAAGCTTACCAGACCAAATCTCTTGTGGAGTCTTTTTCTCAATGGCAACGAATGGAGATCAGTTGATCAAAAAACATGCAGTAGAGGCTGTTTCAGCCCAAAATGACTTCGGTAAATTAGCATTCGATAACATACATCGAACCTTCTCCATGATCGCTCAGTTCATTCATTCTACAACGCCATTTTGTTGTGGAGTATGACAAACTGTCAAATGTTTAATAATCCCTTTTGATTTTCACAATTCATTAAACTCATCAGAACAGAACTCCAAGCCATTATCTGTGCGGAGGTGTTTTATTTGTTTTCCTGTCTGTTTTTCAACCATAGTTTTTCAAGATTTGAATACGAAAAACACATCGCTTTTATGCTTCAGAAAGAATGTTCAAACATTTCTAGAAAAATCATCAATAAGAGTTATAACATATAATTAGCTCCACCTCTTGAAGGCACTCTAGATGGTTCCTAAAGATCAAAATGAATATAATCCAATATTCCCTTCGTGTTATGAATTTCTCTGGTGAATCGAACTCTCTTTTACTTCCCAAAAATGCAATGCTCACAGAACTTCAATTTGCTAATGCCTTGCCCATCAAGAAATCCTCTTTTACTCAATTTTGTCATGCCGTTTTCACTCATATGCCCTAGACACATATGTCAAAGTCTAGTAATATCATCATCTGACAAGGAAGAGGAAACGACTGCAGCATCACCAGTAATAGTTGAACCTTGCAAAGCATATAATTTGGAAGTCTTTCTCTGCCCTTTCATCACAACGAGGGAACCCTTACTAATCTTTAGAACCCACTTTCAACTGTGTATCTGTGTCATTTTGAATCAAGAGTACTCAACGAAATCAAATTCTTTTTCAATTTTGGTACATGTCGCACGCCACTAAGAGTTGTAACGACCCCATCAAACATCTTTATTTTGATTGTGCCAACAACTGCGATTTTACATGAAGCATTATTTTCCATCAAAACAACACCTTCAGACACAACTTCATATGTTGTAAACCAATCCCGATTGGGACTCATATGGAAGGTGTAACCAAAATCGAGGATCTACTCCTTACTCACCTTAGAATTATCGACAGAAGCAACTAGGAGTTCACCATCATTGTAGTCTTCTACTACATGAGTTTCACCGGATTGTTCTTGTTGTTTTCTCTTTTGATTCTCCAAATCTATCTGTGCAAGAACTGCTTTCATCTTTACCTGCCACAACGCGAATCTGGTGTTGCGATCCAACAGCGAAATATCATACTTCAATGTCGCTATTATTGTAATTGAGACTAATAACCTGAAAAACTCTGATACCAATTTGATAAAATTAAATGTCGATAATGAATAAATATCGTAAAGAAAACGAAAAAAAAACACACAAATTTTACGTGGAAACCCTTTCGAGAAAAAAACCATGAGCAAAGGAGAAGAAGATTCACTAATGTCAAAAAATTGAATGATTACAAGAGGAGATGATTACGCTTATTTATAGGTTGAAAAACCTTATTCCAATCAACAATTAATAGAAGTAACGTAGTAAGGTTGAAACATCTTATTCTAATTAAAATAAAATAGATGACCTAATTAAAATAAAATAAAAGAAGTCTAGTTTATTTGGACTTTATTTTTATTTTATTTTACCATTATATTTTATTTTAACAAAAATTCTAGTCACTCAATTCTAACAGTTTCAAATAAATCTTGATATATGAATTTTTAATTTAATTTACTTAATTTATACTATTAGTGATATGCCAAATTTCATTTATTATTTCAAATAAATGTTGATGCACGAACTTCTAATTTAATTTATACCATAAATGATATGCCAAAACTTCGTTCATTATTTTAAATAAATCTTAATATATCAGCTTCTAATTTAATTTATACAGTTATCAATATTTAATAAATTCGAGATTGGAATATAAGATATGCAATATTCTTTTCCTGCTCACACGCCGTGCCTCCTTTAGAAAAAGAATCTTATTTATGGCAATTGCTTTCCCCTTATTTATTCTTTATTTATTTTCGACCCATTCTAATATTCTCAATAAGGGTGTACCAGTCATTGAAGAAAAAAGTAGTACTGTTTTTCAATAAAGTAGGCAAGTTCAAAGATTTCATTAATCTTGCGCTGCGCGTGGTTATATAAACAAGGGCTCGGAAATGCCATTTTCATCAAAACAAAGCTGCCACAAATAGATTTTCAATACATTTTTTTTATCTTCTTCTTTCCCATTCACGCTCGATATTTGAGACTTTGCAGATTGTTCAGAGTTACATTAACACCAGGCATGATTTTCCTCTCCCTTTTAATATTTTTCTTTATTATTATTTCATATTTTTTTTTTCATTGGCTTGCTTTTTTATTGTTTAATATTATAACTGCCGTTGTGTTTGTTCTGACATTTTGCTTTTTATTTTTTGTTTATTCATTTCATATCGTTCAAAAAGCAGAAGTTTATTATCGGTTTTATAAGATTCTTTGCTTTTGAATTCGCTTATCTAAACCCTAATTCTTCTACTCAGAAGGATTCACGGGAAAGAATTGGAGCTTTGCGTTGTTTTTTCCCTTTATATATATTTAAAAAAAATCTGTTTATTTCTGTAGTAAAGTTGCTCAAATTATTATTTAAAGAAAGTTTATTGCTAACTGTAAGTTTCTAAGTTGGATTTGAAATTTTCATTTCTATTACCTAACTTAGTGGAAATTAGCTTGCTTTTTTCTTCTTCTTACTTTGATCTTCTAGAAGCGGCATTTAAGTTTGTTCATATTCGTTTTATTTATACAGCTTTCAATATTGATCATAGCTTTGAATTGTAGAATATAATTTTCTCATCATAATCAATATAAAAAATCCTCTGTGATAAATTTTTATACAGCTTTCAGTGTTGATGATAACTTTGAATTGTTATAATAAAAAGCGTTGTTGGCCAGGGAATTCTACTTCAAAAGTCTTCTGCTATTTCACACTCCTTTCCTCTGCTTTTTCTTTTATTAATCTTTTTCCTCTTTGGGGCCTGGTATATTTTTAAAAATGATAAATAATGTATGAACCTACTGCTAGATGTACAAGAAAGCTGGTGCTTTTTTCTTTTTCATCTTGAACATTCTACAACAAACTTTCTTTCAATGAAAAAGAAAACTTTTTAAATGTTGAAAAAAAGATTTAATCTGCTCATGCGTACATATGTTAGTTCTGTTTCTATGAGTAGGGAACTTATGAATTGGTTTTGACATGTAGAGGCTGGAGCCGAAGAGGAAAAAGATAATCTATGGGGGAAGACGCAGGAAAAGGTTTGGAATGCCAGAAGATTATGGATGGGAAGGGGAATGATGGGAATAGTTCAGAGAAGGCAATCCCTTCTTGTTGCTTGAAGGCTAGGGCTTCAGCCCCTGAGCTTGAGGCTAAATGCCATTCTACCGTTGTTTCTGGGTGGTTCTCAGAATCTCAGTCTTCTTCTGGTCATCATCTTTGAATTATTTTCTTTCCTGCTCTTTTTCATTATTTTCCAGAATTTCATGGTTTGATTCTTTTAATCTCACTTGTAGATAAGGCCAGTAAAATGGTTTTCTTCAACAATCCTATGTGGCCCGGTGAGCTTTAAGGTTCCTCTTTAATTTATTTATGTTTTGATTTTTAAAATATCTTTGATCTTCTAGATGCCATGTAATAATTGATTTAATATATTATGTATATTATATATTAAATCATAACAGAAGAAATCTGTTAAAAGTTTAGTTAGTGACAATTCTTAACTTTCTCACAATGCTAGAGTTCTACTGGACTTTTTGATAACTTTATCAAGTTA
>CM076905.1:22467006-22536816 GCA_039519145.1 Kokia cookei
TAAAATATACATGTCTATGTATATATGCCTGTGTATATATAAAAAATAAAACAAATACATACACAACAGATTCTTCTTTAAGCTTTTTTTTTTATTTTTATTATTCAAAGTTTGTAGGACAGCCAAGAATTACATGGGGCTTTTTATAGCCATATTGAAATCATTATCTTTTGTTTTTTTTTTTAACTTGTCTTCTTATATTTGTCTTGTTCTTCTTTTGTTTTGCAGGTTCGGACGACAGTGATAGCAGCAGTGGCAGGTGATGGCAAACCTCGGGGCGAGTACCTTGGTTCGTGGGCCATGACGTGACGTCGACGTGGCCAACGAGTGGCCATGGAAATGAGTGGCGCCAAAGGAAGCATAGGGGAATTAGGGTTTTTGGTGTTCTAGGTGTATTGCGCTTATTAGGTCGGTTAGGGTATTGAGCTAGGTTTTGGTAGGTAATTGGGTATTTTTAATTGGGCTTGGGGTATTTAGACTTTGGTTTTTTTTTTGTAAATGGACATTTTAAATTAAATAGAATTTTAATTTAAAATTGTATTCCTTTTCCTTTTTATTTATTTGGATTTGGTTTGGTTTTATATTTTGGTTGGGCCCGGACAAATTGGGATCCAACAGCTGCCCCTCTTTGCTTGGTGTTGTGTAACGGGAACAGAACAAAGACTAAAAGGATGACCAATTTTGTTAGGTTCCACTGGATTTGGTGCTTTAGCCCCTCTTCTTCAAGCCATCCACTTCTCGATTCATCAGTCATTCAACTTCACTGTATCCACTTCTCTACATCTTTAGATAGGATTTAGCATTGTGGCTTTACTTTGCCTTATGACGAGTTCAAAAGATAAAATTTGCTGTTATGGCTCTTCTTCATCCTACTCCAATTTCAGGGATTTATTGTTGTAACTTTATATCTTGATCCACTTCTCTGTATCTCACCAGGAAGATGGGTTTTGAAGTTTCAGTCCAATCCACTGCAACTTTAGAGAGATCAAGATTTGCTTTTGTAAGATGTAGCTTTAATCTGCCCTTTTGATTTAAAGGTAAATGATTGGGTTGTGGTTTCAGTTTGCCCCATGATCAGGGCAAGTGATTGGATGGTTGCGATCTACCCCATAATCGGGGTAAGAGATCGGATGGTTTTAATATGCCCCATGATTGGGGTAAGAGATTGGATGGCTGCGATCTGCCCCATGATCCTGGTAAGAGATCGGATGGTTTTCATTCTGCCCCATGATCAGGGTAAGAAATAGGATGGTTACGATCTGTCCCATGATCGAGGTAAAAGATCGGATGGTTTTCAATTTTCCCCATGATCGTGGTAAGAGATTGGATGGCTGTGATTTGCCCCATGATAGGGGTAAGAGATCGGATGGTTGTCAATCTGCCCCATGATCGAGGTAAGAGATTGGGTGGTTACGATCTGCCTCATGATTGGGGTAAGGGATTGGTTGGTTTTTAATCTGCGCCATGATCGGGGTAAGAGATTGGATGGTTACGATCTGTACCATGATCAAGGTAAGAGATCGGATGGTTTTCAATCTGCCCTATGATCGGGGTAAGAGATTGGATTGCTGCAATCTGTCGTATGATCGAGGTAAGAGATTTGATGGCTGCGATCTACCTCATTCAGGGTAAAAGATCGGATGGTTTTCAATCTACCCCATGATCGAGGTAAGAGATTGGGTGGTTGTGATCTGCCCCATGATTGGAGTAAGAGATTGGTCCAGCTTCGCTTTTCTCTACTGTAATTTCGAGTAGAAGATTCACCGTTGTGACTTCAATATGCTCCTCATCTTCAGGGTACGAGATTCGTCGTTGCGGCCTCAATCTTTCCCTACATATCTCTAAGGTGTAAGGTTTGCCGTTGGGGCTTCAACCTTTCCCTCCATATCTCTATGGTACAAGATTCGTTGTTGTGGCCTCAATCCTTCCCATTACATTTTTTAAGGTATCGGGTTCGTCGTTGTGGCCTTAGCCTCTCCCTTTATATCTCCATGGTACTGGATTCACCGATGCCGCCTCAATCCTTCCCATCACATCTTTTAAGGTACAGGGTTTACCGTTGTGGCCTCAACCTTTCCCTTAATATCTTCATGGTATTGGATTCGTCATTGCGGCCTCAATCTTTCTCATCACGTCTTCTAAGGTATCGCCTTCGTCGTTGCGGCCTTAATCCTTCCCATCACGTCTTCTAAGGTACCGGGTTCGCCATTACGGCCCCAACCTTTCCCTTCATGTCTTCATTTTTCCTTGGTTCATTTCGACATTTCGTGGTAATGAAACCTATAGGATATGCTTTAATGAGTCTCTTATGTAGACCAGATTATTAGGATGCCATGAATATAATAAATCAAGTGCTCCTAAACAGGTGGGTATGAATGATGAATGAAAAACAATGTCATTTCAGAGAATGATTTTATTCTAGTCCTTAGCCGATATTGTTCGTCGTTTATCTAAGTCCTATCACTGATGTGTTATCATGTTTTGTGTATGTGTATCTCTGACATAAACCTAAAGAGGTGGTTGTAATTTAAACTATTCGTTTTAAGACACTTCTAACCCTCGGTTTGGTTATTTCCAACTAGTGGTCCTATTTCAGGTCCTTGTACTATTTAGAAATTTTCCAGTGCGATATGTAGAAATCCTTTTATTCCTTATATTGTTAGACCACTAACCGTCATTTCAATACAAAAATGCTTGAACAGGGTTGTAAAGTGGATAAAATTGAATTTTATTAGAGGCGAGGCTTGCGTGAATGAAAAGATTAAGAATCATTAGTCCACTGACTGTTATTTCAATGCGAATGTGCTTGAACATGATTATAAGGTGGATAAAATAGAAATTTTTGCAGCAAAGCTTGCATGAATGAAAAGGATTAAACTGACTGCATTTGGATTGGATCCAATCTACCCCAAAAATCATTAGCATCTTTTCTTTGATCGAATTTAACGGACTGCATTTGGATTGGATCCAATATGCTTCATCAGTTCTAACAAAATCTAGAAGGAAAGAAACTCGACTCCAATAGGCGAGAATACTTCTATTTCGTAAATCATCGGGAAAGGTGTTGCCCCAGCAAAGTCTTGATTGATGTTCAAGAGAGCAAATGATAACTTCTAATGTCAATCTTTTTAGGTCTTTGCTACTTCACAATGAATCCTTTGATGTTCTTATTGGTCACCTCCAATGCCCATTCTTTTCGATGATGTGGTGTTGAGTCGTGATACTTGTTTTTGAATTGGCTGTAGACTTTTGCTATAGTGCTGTTGCTCAAATTCAAGTCATCGTTGGATACAATCCTTTTTTTTGCATTCCATATAGACATATATTCTCTCTTTTCAAGAATCTGCTTAAACGCTAATTGGTGTAAGAAGTTGTAATCTATGATCTTGAGGACGAATTGATGCTCATTAGAATCTCTTTTGTAAAGTTGGCTTGATGACGTACATGCTTCATACAAAAGAAGGCCACAACGCGAAAAGAATAATAAATTTTCAAGATGCCCTTTACGGGTTTTCGTCTTGAGTTTTTTTCTCTTTTTTTATTCTTCTAATAACATGTCGAGCTTTCATTTTTGAAGTTTCTGTTGAATTGGATTGCATTCTTCCTTTATTGGACCCTGTATGTCATAATATTAGTTCTTTAAACCCGACATGCTTTGATAAGACCATGCAAAGACCTTTGGATTCTTGAAGCAACTTACCTTGTTTCCGTAAAGATACATGCCCTAATTCTCACTTAAATTCACAACTCTTTGAGGTGATATTCGTTTCCTGTCTTGTTCAACCATTCGTAGTAGATCGGGAGACAAGTTACATTCTTGATTATCTTCGAAGTCTTGAAGTTTTTTTCTGGACACATGTCCTTCTCAAAAAGGGCTTGCAAGTCAACAACAATGTCGCTCATGTCCTTGATATCAAGGGACCCAGTATAATGACAAAAGGGGATCCAAGGAATAATTGAATTAAAGAATGATTAATTATGGAATGAACAAATGAGAAGAATGGTAAGGTGTTTGCCAAATGGGACAAAAATAGTGCATCAGTTTTATTGAAATAAAATATGGTGATCATGTGCCCTATACAAAAAGATTCATATTACTCTCGGACTTAGAGTGATAAGTGTGTTCTGAATATTTCTCCAGAAAAGTCTTAAAAACTACAGGAAGCTCCTCCACAGTCTAGTTGTTCAAAACACTTCCAAGGGTGTAGGGACGAACTCTCGATAGGTTCCACTCCTCGTTCTCTTCCTCAGATATGACTTCCGCTCAAATTTTTTTTAACATTCTCTCATTATCTTGATTTATCATGTTTCCTCTCATGTTTCATTTAGGGTTGGTGATTCTCCCACACACAAATGTTCCAGATATGTGGGATCTTATTAAAATTTAATGCATGAAGTGCAATGCAAATGAATGATAAAATGCACGCAAAAAGGCGTTGATTCTTGGTTCCATTCCATTAGAACAGCTTTACTAGAAAACAAATTACTGTACATAAGGCAGATACATGTATGGTTGTGCCTTAATGCTTAAAGTCTTAATCTTCCAAGCTAATTTTTGCTCCGGTTTGACCCTAATTTCAAGTTCAAAGTATCAGTCTTGAATGATGAAAGTCTACAAGTGGTTAGTCATTTCTCGTACTTGGTCGAATCCTTGCTTGCGACATGGTCCCTATCTCAAACTTGCCCTTAAAAGCGTTGAAGTCATTCCTTGTTTATTTCCAATTTCTTTTGCAAAATCACCTTGTCTTTTGATAGCCATAAAATCCTTTGACGAAGAGTAGTCCTCAGAGAATACTCGATAAGAGACTTTTCTTACTTTCCAAAAAATGGCTATGGAGCATACTAGCAAAAGTTGTGCACCAATACACCTTCTTTTGCCCCTCCTTTGACAGGTGTTTAGTGGCTAAGGTTACTAGAACATGACTGATTCTCTTCTCACGTCGTTCAAGCAAATCTGCAACTATGTCTTCTACGTGTCCCAACACTTTAGGTAGGACAACTATATCATACGTATTTGAGTCAAGAATGTCGACATTTTTTCATCTAAGTGTACTGTGTCTTGTAAGTTTTCCAAAGCAATGTACTTGTTGTCTTATTTTTCCTTAATCAAGATTGCAACCCAGTGATCACTCGTTTAGGATAGACCTTATTATTCTGAATCCTCAAGCAATGAGGCGACGTATCGTATTATTCATATTTCTGAATGTGAAGCAACCAAGCTTGAGTAGGTAAGGCGAATCATCATATTCGAATTAGACATCTGCTTCATTTTGTCTTCCATACTTCTTTCAGCTCTTGCAAACTGTTATGACTTTCATATATTTGGGTGTAACCCGATAACTATGATATGTGCCCCTTTGACAAGCAATCACCCTTTTGTTATTGTTTTTCTTTGACCACATTGACTTTTACCTTATCAAAGAATCCATTTTCTTATGATCGATTCTCTATTTAGCAATTGAACATGAATCAATACCTTTTTTAGATGAAAATGCAATGCAAACAGATCCAAAATAAATAAATAAATTAGTATGATTAATACAGGAATAAATTGCAATTAAAAGCAAAGAGACAAGAATATAATCGTATCTCTTACCTTCTTCGTGTAACCAATAAAGGTTTGGCACGGTTCTACTTAAGGTAGACTCTCATGGAATTATATGCAAGTTAATAAAATGTGCTTCTTATGAATGTATGTATGCATGAGAAAGACATTGACTCATAGCTCAATTCTATTAGAAAACTTTAGTAGAAAACAATTTCCTTTACATAAGGCAGATACGCATATGATCGTGTCTTAATCTTCAAAATCTTTTAATTTTCGTAGGACATCATCCAATTTCGCCCAGGTTCGTCCTTGATTTTTTAGTCCCAAAATGTCAGCTTGAATGATTAAGTGATCGATCACTTTTCGTAGTTGGGTCAAATTTTGGTTTGTCGTGCAGTCTTTGTTTCCATTTTACTCTTCTGGCAAATTATTGGTTTTTCGTCTTTCTTTTTTACTATATGTGCGCTACCATATTGTTTTCCACCTTATTAAGGAACTCATTTTCTTATGACCAATTTTCTATTTAGTAATTGAGCTTAAATCCACACTTTTCCCTGTATGAAGATGTAATGCAAGCAAGAATCCAAAAAACAAAAGAAAGCACAAGGTAGTATGATAACAAAATACAGATATAAAACAAGAAACCTAGGCTTGGAGAATTGCTAACAGTTGGTGTAGTTCTATCATGAGGTAAGCAACTAGGATTTACTACATGTGGTTCAAGTTCTAGAGTTGAGGTACCCAAACCAGTAGATTCCTCGATCCTCACCCATCACAGGCTTACACAGATGTGTTCGGTTTAGGGGGACACATTTCCCTTATGTTTGCACGGAAGTGAAAACTTCTTGAAAACATAGGTACAAATGTAATCCCAAAAGCGATTCACTATCCTGCACGGAGGTGAAAACCTCACGAAGGAGTAGTTTCACTTTCACTTAAAAGGTGTAGTAATAGATGCAAATGAATGCAAACTTATACTAGAAGTAATATTATCATGGTATTTCATAGAAAATGCAAAGGATCATATATCAATTTAAACCGAGTTTTGAAAATTTTAACAAAAAGGACCCAAAAATAATCGACTTTTGGCTTGACTCTCTTATTTGTCCCTAGTGGAGTTGCCAAGTTGTCGAAACCATTTTTTGAAAACAAGTTTCGAAAATATTTTTGAAATTAAAAATGGGAGTCGCCACAAATATTTTATTCAGTGTGATTGAACCACCTTAAAACGCTTAAAATTCGTTTTAACAAAAGTTTTGGTCTTCGAAATTAGAAAAACGGATTCGAGAGTCGGTTACATGTGAGGAAGAATTAGCACCCTCACACGCCCAAAATTGGTACCTTGTCGATTATTTTTCGATCTTGATTGTTTAAAATTTGAAAACTTGAGTGAAATTTAAAACACAATCCTTAAATACATAATTTATTTCGTGCAAATTTTAAAATTGAATTTGATGAGAAAATGTCAATTTATTTCGTAATCGGGAATTGAAGTCGTGTCCAACACGTTAGGGCACGATGTTCTCGAAATTTCGAAATTAAAGGATATTATGAAAATTTTAAAGGAGGATACTCGATTGTACAAATTCTACAAAAAATCACACACCCAGCACGTTAGGGCACAATTCTTCAAAGTTTTCACACAAAGGATATTGCCTCGATTAACAAAAATTGCTTATTCTTTATGTGAAAGCCAAATATGTTTTTATTTTATCATGCGATCAATTCAATCAAACATTGTACAGGGATCAATGAATGTATACAAAAACAATTTACAATGCAGGTACAAAATAGCAACAATGATTGCAAAAAACAATTTACAATGCAGGTACAAAATAGCAACAATGATTGCAAGGGAAAGAATTAATAAAGAGAATAACATGTTAGTAACATAAGATGATGAATAAAATACGAAAGCTAAAGTAAGAACGTAACATTGAATACTAGAACATAAACTTAGGATATTAAAAGGGTCTAATATAAATCAGATGTAATTGTAGAATAAAGTAAACAACGAAAATTTGAATTTAAAAAAAATATAAACGTAATAAAAATAAATGAAAGGAATTAAATAAAAAAAAGATATTTCTTTTAGAATAAAAGCAAAAGAATATATATTTTTAAAAAAAGAATAGCTAAAACAGTTGATAAGAGATTTGAATTTTTATTTAAAAAGAATTAATAGAAGGAACCATCATATATATATATATATATATATATAATTTAAATGACTTAATTTAAAAAAAGGTAAGGACCTTTTGTGCAAATTTCCCAAATCGTAACAAGTGTCAGTTCCTCAAGGGCTACTGGTTTGAGGACTAGATTAAAAACAAAACAAAATTGGTGGGGTAGATTTGAATAAATTGAAAATAACCACCAAGGACGAAATTGAAACAGAAAAAAGGGCGGAAGGACCGTGGAGACAAATAGTCCAAATTCCAAAAATGCACGGATCTTTCCGGCAGGTTCGAGTATACGGGTTGAGCACCAAAACAATGCCGTTTTGGACATTAAGCTTTCCTAGCAAAATGATGTCGTATGCCCTTATTATTTAAACCAAAATTTTCTGAAAAAAAGTTCATTTCTTACATTGTTTCAACAAAAATGTTTTCTGCTTCCTCTCTTCTAACAACTCAGCTTTCTTTTGCTCTCTCTCCGACCCAATGGTCAACGCATGATTCGCCATAGCCTTGTCATGTCTCCATCGCTTTCGACGTTGAAGCGTCGCCTGTACGACGGCCAGGTAAGCAAAAAGCCTTCTTTTTGTTTTCTTTTTTTTTTTAAATCTCAGATCAGGGCTGAAGAACTCCAAATCCGAGCCTATGACTTCAAAAAATAGTTGTCTTTTTTAGCTTTTTCATGAAATCCTAGATTTGGGTTCAAAGTTTTTTTAAACAAAAAGTTTTGATTTTTCTTTTTCATTTATTTTTTCTAAAACCTATTTTACTATTCTTTATTTTTTTTATGTTTTATGTTTTTACTTATATAGAAATAATAAAAATCTATATGTATATATTTACACATACACACACACACACATATATATATATGTATATGAATAAAATAAAAAAATGAAATCAATATGTATGTTTGCATATATATATATGTACATGCGTAAATATATAAAAATAATTAAAGAATAAAATCAGAATGTATGTCTATATATATATATGCCTGCGTATATATAAAAAATAAAACAAATACATACACAACAAATTCCTCTTGAAGCTTTTTTTTTTATTTTTATTATTCAAAGTTCGTAGGATAGCCAAGAATTACATGGGGCTTTTTATAGGCATATTGAAATCATTATCTTTTTTTTTTTCAACTTGTCTTATTGTATTTGTCTTGTTGTTCTTCTTTTTGCAGGTTCAAACGATAGTGGCAGCAGGTGGCAGGCGATGGCAGACCTCGAGGCGAGTACCTTGGTTCGTGTGCCATTACGTGACGTCGACGTGGCCAAGGAGTGACAATGGAAATGAGCGGTGTCGAAGGAAGCATAAGGGAATTAGAGTTTCTGGTGTTTTGGATGGATTGGGCTTATTGGGCCGGTTAGGGTATTGAGCTAGATTTAGGTGTAATTGGGTATTTGTAATTGGGCTTGGGGTATTTAGACTTTGGTCTTTTTTTTTTTTGTAAATGGACATTTTAAATTAAATAGAAATTTAATTTAAAATTTTATTCCTTTTCCTTTTTATTTATTTGGATTTGGTTTGGTTTTATTTTTTGGTTGGGCCCGGACAAATTGGGCTCCAACACTTAAAACATTATTATAATTAATCCAATCAAAGCACATAAAACCATTACATGCTCACTTACCAACATTTAATAAAATTTTCATCATTTAGACATATATAAATAATCTTGCAATTTAACCAACCAAAACTTAATTAAATATTTGTAATCAGTAATTAATAATCTAATTAAGCATAAATGAGGGTCAAGTTACCAAATATCCCTTTAATAACACTCATCACACAACCAACTCAACCACAACCAAGTGATCAACCAAGCAAATCCAAGCTTCAATTTCAATTAGCTCGATCCTCTTCAAGATTTGGAGTTTCAACAGAGATAAAATAGATATTACAACCTTTCAAAAGATATATTAAACACAAATTTTCATCAACTACACGAAATTCTCTCTCAAAGTTACCTTACCGGATTTGTATCATCAAGTCGAAAACTCGATCCGTCACAAAATCGATCACTCCAACCCTCCTAATCACTTCCAATCATCAATACCAGACTAAATAAACATATACTAAGCATCAATTTCATGAAAAACCGAAAAATCGATTCATGAAGTTGATGAAATTCGAGTTTCTCTAAATTAACTTAAAAAACACGTTTAATCTTGATAAATAAGATCGAAAACCTTTTAATAAATCCATTTTGAGTTGGAACATCCATTGATTTTTGGATTTCCTCTCAAAATTCAAGATCCACTATTAAAGCACCTTAAGCTTTTGAAGAAGATGACATTAATAAAAAAAATCATGTAATTATCACTCAAATTAGGTAAATAGTTTTGGCTACTTATTGTGAATAATTTTGGGTGAAAAGAGAGTATTTTGAGAAGAAAATTTGTTGAATCTATTCTTTAATGATAGATCTTTAAAACTATGCAAAGAAAATGAATTTTATAGCTCTCTATTATGATGTAACTGTGTGAAAAGTAGGTTAGATACATTGTGTTTAAAATTGAAACAACCTACTAGAAATTTGAAAATTGGGAAATTTGCCCAATTGCCACTCCCACGTTTCCCTTACTTCACCAATTGACCCTTTCTCTCAAAAATTTTTAATTTAAAGGATTATTTTCCAAATAAATACTCCAAAATTTCCCTTATTTTACAATTAAATCCAATTTAATTAATATTTAAATTTAACTCAAATTAATCCCTAATAAAAATTATTTTAAAATTCTTTTTCGACCCAAATTAATTATTTTCACAAATAATTATTTAATTACTTTAAAAGGATTATTGCTGATCGATTTTAGATGAAATTGACCTCATAAATTAAATTAAAAATTACTATTAACCCGATAAATTCCTAAATTCACGCTCGAAACCCGAGAAATATACCCGAAACTACTAAACTCGATTTAGGTATATTACATTTCACTTCATTTGTTCAATCTTAAATTTCATGTTTATTTATATTATTGATTTTATGATGTTTAAAGAAACCATGAGGAACTAATCCCATTGTGAGGGATTTGGAATTGGAAGTGGTTATTTAATTATTGTATACAGGGATTTTCAACGGATCAACTGTTTGGAAAAGGAAGAACGTGAAACAAACACTAGGCTTAACAACCTTAGAAAGTCAGTTAGTTGGGAATTAACCCAAAATTGGTATTGCCCATTCGTGAACACGTTTACCCCCCAACCAGTTTAGACTGTGACATCGAGAGATAAGTAGCCTCTATTAACTCGTTATGTTAGTGGACGATCAGAAGGTCCTTTTGGGGTAACAACTAGTTGATTGAAGAAGAATCCCCAAAATCAATGATTGAAGAATCCATACTGAAGCGAGCTAATCCTCCCATGAATCTGTTTATCGAGTTTTCTCATCTCTACTTCCTTCGTTATATTTTATTTTATGTTATTTATTTACCAAAATCCAAAATCCCTTTATTTCCTTTCGTACTATAAACCCTAAATAAAATACTAATTACATCTTTTCTTTGTAGAGATCTAAATCACTATCGCTCAAACTCCTTTGGGTACGATCCTCGGAATACTTACTAAGTGTTTCATTGTAAACAAAACTATATTACAACCTAACCCGTATACTTGTGGAAGCCCAAAAATACACATTGAACTGGAGTATGTTCGGAGGCAGTCAAGTTGTTGGCGTCGTTGTCGGGGAGGTAACATTTTAGTGATTTATTCTTTTTTTGTATTGTTATTAAGAATAATTAGGAAATCTTTCAGATATAGTTACGCCTATTATTTAACAGTACTAACAAACATTTACTTTCAGGAAACCCTTTATCGAAATTATTCCTAAAACAAAATTGTATGCCATGGATGATTACTATATATGGTCAGATGAGGAACAATATTATGAAAATGATATCTATGAGGATAAAGAACTATAGGAAAATCAGAGGCTACTAATGCTCGAGTTGAACCAAATTTGAGAAGATACCCCAATTCCCAAACAAGATGATAACAAATCTTTTGAAAAACAACCCAAATAACCCGAGCAAAAGGAGAAAGAGCAAGAGGAGAAGCCATTTATTTCTTAGGACAAAAAGATCGGAACTTTTGAGAAACTTGTTGATGAAACCAGAGAGCAGACATCATTGGAAGAGGAAATTGAACATATTTTGAGAGTTGAAAGTGGGCCTCAATTTAGTGTTGAATCGATTCCTTGGGATAATGATACTCTCCATTTACAAGATATTGATATTCAATTAATAGCTATTGAGAATGAAAGCATAGAAGAAGTATTGGAAATTGAAGAATCTACCGATCAGGGGTTTAGCCTTGAGTGGGAAATGGCCAAAATGTGTAATATCTCCCTTATAAAGCAAATTCCCAAGGAAATCGATAATATTGGGATCTTTCACACACTTCAGGTGACAGGGAAAATATATGTTTATGAACCATCACATCGCTTTGCAGATGATAAAGTCATGGTGTCCTCATTAAAGAAGGAGATGGATCCATGGAGAAATCAGTCCATTCAAAGGTTTACAGCACTATATATAGAGATAATATTTACATCAGTGGAAATATGCACCGACATTTGGGAAAGGAATCTCGAAGAAATTATAGTTGCACCATCATGTATTCATTTACATGGAAATTCCTTAGAAAAATCATTCTTGTTGGATGAAGTACTTGAACAACTGTGAGGGCATCACGATTAAAACAATATTTTTTATAATGGGCATCACGAGGGAAATAATCACAGGAACAAGAGGTGGTACCGATTCATAATTGTTACTGATAGATATGATCGATGTAGGGAAATTTTGGTAATTAATGTAGGACGAAAAAGAAAATTTTAAGAAAGAGATAAACGATAGAGAATAGCATGGCATGACAGTTGCTGGACTAATAGTGACAGAATGCACCATTCCAGCATGCCAAAATGCACACTAACTGACTTGCCAAACAATTTCAGTAGGCATTAATTAATATCGTTACTTTTATACTTGTACTAATGCTCTAACATTGATATATTTCATTCCAGGTTTAACCTAGAGGAGACTGATGCGTGTGTCATGACATAGCTTGCCCATGTTATGACAAGGAAACCAGAATACCCCAAAATCACCAAAACATCTCGATGACGCAACACACATAGTAGGTGTTACGAAAAAGGAGCCAGATTACCTCCCTTTCAAGAAGTTTCAAAGCTGGCTAGTATGTCGTGACACGAGGGAGTCAGTGTCACGATAAAGGCATATTGAGGGGTGTGTTGTGACATGAAATCCCTGTGTCGCAACAACATTTGTAATTTTTTCAGGGTTGACCCGACTCGAACATGTAACCCGATGACATTAAACACTTTTTACTCGATTTTAGCCGTAAACCCTAATTATTTGACTCCTCTATATATACTAACACATTATAACTCCTTAGCCACCCTAAATAACATCTAAAAACCCTAAACACTCTTCTTCTAAAACCCAAAAGCTTCCATCTCTACTACCTAACCAAGAAGGGCTGATTCTTGCAACTAGAAGATCGATTCAACCGATTTGGTAAGTACGAAACTCAATATTAAGGTATCTCTCAAACTGTTATTGTTCCATTGATTACTGATCATCATTGTCTATTTGTAGAGATACCTCCTAAGAAGAGAAAACGAACCATGATGCAACAAGAGGAAGATAACTCGAATTATGAGAGGTTCGAGAACACCGAGACTGAAAGCTACTTCTTGGCATCACAAAGACACCCATTAATTCAAGAACAAGGACTCGAACCTTCCATGGTTCATTGTAAAGAAATCTGGACATTAGTCAGGTACCACCAATGGGAACAATTTTGTGTCACCCCAACAGGTAATGCTGTCGTATCTATAGTCCAAGAATTTTATGCATTTTGAAAAGATGATATAATTAAAAGGACTTGTAGAAAGGTAACAGTAAGAGGGAAAGATGGTCCTATTTTACCTGAAGATATTTGTGATTATTATAACATACCATATCTTGAGAAAGATCTCGTAGATGGTGTGAATTTTAATTTGTTTGAAAATATTAACATGGAAGGAATCATTAAGTTCTTGACACAAGGAAGAGATGTTTGGAATTATAGACCAGACATAGACTCACCTTTAAACTTCAATTAGGCTATCATGTTTCTGATTGTGAAAATGTGGATGCAATTCTTGAAAACTCAAATTGCACCGGCTTTAAATGTTTCTAATGTTAACACTTTTCGAGTTATCTTATTGTATGAGATTTTGTAGTGGAAACAAATTTGTGTAGGTGCTTGGATAAATAAAGAGATGAAGAAATGGACTCCGAGCCAGAAGAGTGGTCTTTTCTTCCCCCATTTGGTAACGACACTATGCAAGAAGGCGGGTGTTCCAATGAGTGAAAACGAACAATTTTTGAAACCAACCTGAATCATCATTGGAGACTCCTTATACAAATAGTACATTGACCTTTAACGAAAATAGATTAAGGAGTGGAATCAACGGAGGAAGGAAAAGATGCATGTACTAGCTTCGTTGAAAAGGATAGAAAAATCAAGGATTTGAAAGCAAAGCCAAGGAAGCATTGACACAAAACTTGGTGGCATGATTCGTTGGATGTAGGAAACTGAACCTATTTTAAAGGAGTTTGCATGATTGAATAGGCTACCTAAGCCAAACTATCCACCGAACATGTTTGGAGAGAAAGAAGGAATTGATGAGGAGGTAGATTTGAAGAGGACCAATGTGAAGCATGAGGACCCCAACATGAAGGATGAATATGAGGCTATGTTTCAACCTCAATACTTAACTCCCAAGGGACCAATTATTAGGAGTCCAACACAACAACAAGGTGGGAGCTCTCACCAAAAGTACTCCGCCAAGGGAAAACCTCCAATGGATCCCAATCCGATTTAGAAGAGGATTGAGTGCTTTGAACATTTGAGTTTAGATACTTTATTGTATTTTTAAAGACTTGTAATTTGGATAATTTGGGTTCTTTCTTTTAAGACTTATTTATTAGTAGAAGTACGAGTAGGAGTAGAGTTAGATTTATTTTTGCATAAATATGCTTTAATTTTTATGTAAGAACCCCACATGATGGTGACACAACATTTGGAGCTGTTTGTGACAAAAGGAGAAGGAAGCCACCATTAGAAGAAGAGCCTTTCACGATCAATCGGGTAACTTCGATCCTTACTTTTAAGGGCTACACATTGGGGACAATGTGTTTTCTAAACAGTGTGTGTGGGGGGTAACATAGAAATTATTGCATTTTTCTATTATTTTCAGTATTTTTCTTTTATTGTTGTTTTTTGTGGTGTGCTTAAGCTTGTAGAAATAGAAGTGATCGGTTAGGAGCATGTACAATAGGTTGATTGTATCTTTGAATAAATTTGGCATGATGATGAGTAAATTTTAAAATTTTGAGCATGAACCTACTAAGTTCTGTAGGTCACACTAAATATAGATAAAGAGGTATTATTGGTACTAAATGATATGAATAATATGAGGAAACAAGCTTGCTAGTATATATGATAAATGGTAATTTTGGGATTATATGATGAAATTGATATTTATGCATCTTGAGATATTTTGGGATGACTTAAGCCCTTGTTATACATTTAGAGCCAAAAATCAAAACCTTATTCTAATGTGCCATTTAGTACCCACATTTGACCTTATTGACCCTTCTTGATGAACCACATTACAAACCATTAAGCTTAAAAAAGTCAATTTGTGTTTACTCTTTTCTTTTGTCCTATTTTGCTCGATCATAGACTTATGGCCATATGTATTGAGGGTAAGTAAACAAATCAAGGTGGAGTTTGTAAAATAAGAGTGAAATAGGAAAATCAATATGAAATATGAACTTTAGAATAGCTAGAAAGATGAAAACAATGAAAAATCCAAAGAAAAAATGAGTAAAAATGAGTGGCAACCAAAGAAAGAAAATTCTTAAGTAAGAAAAAGAATGAAAAGTGATAAAGTCACAAAAATACAAAAAAAAGAAAAATCTTGTTCAAGAAAGAGAAGAATACTCATAGGCTAGCTAAAGGGATTAGACAATATTGAGGATTCTTAAATGGAGAGAAAAGAAAGGTGAGAGGGAATGGGATGCTAAAAGAGAAGAATATGGAATAATACAATGTGCCAAACTATTTTCCTGTTTGTAACCTTTTGTGCTTATTATTCTTTGAATTTCATACCTATCATAAGCCTTAGAACGTTACAAGCCGAAAAGACCTATGTGATCTAAACAAATCTTATGCATGAATTAATATGGCTTTGTATAATCCTTTTTAACTATTTGTATTGTACTAGGATAATTAAAGTACTCATGTTCGTCATTGATGAAGTTATACCAATGAAATCTTGATATTTGTATCTTTTGTAACTTATTGAACTTAGAGGTTTCTAATCAAGAATGGTAGGATTATTTACTCATCATGTTGAATTAGGAGATATATAATTCCTAGAGTAGATGTTGCAAATCCAATCCTTGAATGATACATACTCAAGCTCTTATGTTTTCTTTTCTTTTATTTTGTTTTGTTTGCTTGAGGACAAGCAATGAATTAAATGTGGGGGAGTTTAATCTTCCAGTTTTGACCTAGTTAATTGAACTACTTTTTGCACTTTAGAAGCTTGAAATTAAGCATTTTCCTTTTTTTTGCTCAAGAATTTGTTTTGTTTTCTTCTATGGAATAAATTATGTAAAAAGTGTAAAAAGGTGCTTTTTATTGTCTTTAAAGCCGATTGAGACCTAAGGGTTAGCTAATAAACTTTGTGAGCGTGCAGGAAACCTTTAGAGGATAAATAAGTATGAAGCTGATCACTATGTGATGACATGGGCTGATCAATGTCGTAACAAAGGGACTACACATGAAGAATATCAACACTACCTTATAGGTCGCGACATAGACATGGTATGTCGTGACAATGCTTGGAAGAATTCCCCAAAGGAGTAGACTGTCTTCTCTGTCATGACATGGCTCTTATGTGTCGAGACATCGAATCCTAGACATGGATTTGACATCGAGTCAAGGGTGTTTCGATCTTTACAATGCCACTTAAACACGAAGAATGACAACTAACCTAAGGTTGAGGAAAACGATCATCCAAGGCTATTAATAGGGCCTTTTAGCACTTAGGTTTACACATCCTTAGCTTTAGCATTTAATTTCCTTTGTTATTTCATTTTTTGTTTGTGGAAACGAGTTTTTTAATATTCGAATAAACGATTGTGGATTCATCCTAACAGATTGCTATACAAATTCTAGTTTCTTTCACTTCATTTATTCAATCTTAAATTTCATGTTTGTTTATGTTATTGATTTTATGATGTTTAAAGAAATAATGAGGAACTAATCCTGTTGTAAGGGATTAGGAGTGGAAGTATGGTTATTTAATTATTGTGTACAAGGATTTTCAACGGATCAATTGTTTGGTAAAGGAAAAACGTGAAACAAACACTAAGTCTAACAACCCTAGAAAGTCATTTAGGTAGGAATTAACCCAAAATTGGTATTGCCTATTCGTGAACACCTTTACCTCAAACCTGTTTAGATTGTGACATCGAGAGTAAGTAGTCTCTATTGAGTCATTATGTTAGTAAAAGATTGGAAGATCCTGCTAAGGTAATGACTAGTTGATTGAAGAAGAATCCCCAAAACTGATGATTGAAGAATCCATACTGAAGCAAGCTAATCCCCCCATGAATATGTTATCGAGTTTTCTCATCTCTTCTTCCTTCATTAAATTTTATTTTTTGTTATTTATTTACCAAAATCCAAAATCCATTTATTTCCTTTCATACTATAAACCCTAAAGAAAATACTAATTACTTCTTTTCTTTGTAGAGATCTAAATCACTATCGCTCAGCCTCTTTTGGGTACGATCCTTGAGATACTTACCAAGTGTTTCATTGTAAACAAAACTATATTACAACCTGACCCATATACTTACGAAAGCCCAAAAATACACACCGAATGGGAGTATGTTCAGAGGCGGTCAGATATGGAAAATACTATGGTCCTAAAACTTTTGGGGACGTAACTTTGGCTACTTGGTGTTACAAAATGAAATCTATAGCTTATGGAAGCCCTCATTGCTATTCCATCTGATGGATATTGAGAATGACTATTTCTTTGCCAAATTTCAGAATAAACTTGATTGCGAAAAGGTTCTCTCGAAAGGCCTTGAATTATTTTTTGCCAATATCTGGCAGTGCAACCATGGACGGTGTCTTTTAATCTTGCACAAACATTTTCAAGTGTCGTGATGTCGTGGACCAAACTTTCGAGTTTGCCAAGATACTTGTATCAGTGAAAAATTCTAGTGGAAATAAGGGGAATGATTGGCGAGGTAAAAAATTGGATATGAACACAGACAACAGGGTCAAAGGTTGATTCGTTCGTATGGTTATGTATATCAACTTGGATAGACCTTTGGTGTCCTAAGTTTTAAATCAATGGAAAAATCCAAAGAGTTGAGTATGAATTCGTACTGACAATCTATTTTCAATGTGGACAATATGGCCATGTAAAGGAAGCTTCTCCTTTTAGGGTCTCTAAACTCAACTCTAAAAGATTTCACCGCCGTCAGAAACACTATTGGAACTTGTGAGTATGGCCGTTGAGGGAACAAGGGAGAAATACGAAACTTATGGTTTATGGATGCTAGTGGAGAAGAAATCACGCTGTAAATCAAGGGAATCATCACAAAAAGGAACTAGAATTACAACAAATAAAAATGAGGGATCTCATTTTAGGGCATTGACAGATATGGAAGTTAACGTTGAAATTAACTCTGGACATAATGAAGAAATTCTCGATAAACGATGTAAAAAGGGGAAAGAAATATTACTTGAGGGCAACCAAGGTGTTGCGTTTACTCTTCACAACATGGGTCACTTGACTAGTAAAAATCAAAATAGAGGCCCTATTAATGTGTTGGGTTTTAAGAATATAGCAAGCCCTACAAGGTTCATAAACACAGCTAGTGGGTTAGTTGATAGGCCCATTTCGCCTAGGAATTTGGCATGTGATTCAAGACCAATGCATACTAGTACCTCTAAGAGCCTAGGGGAAAGCAATTTGTTGAAGGATAGCATACGACTAGTGGGCAAGTGGAAAACAATGTTCCTTCTTTGATAGGTTGGGTGATGGAAGAATCTAGGAAGACTCACACAAATCCAGTGGTTTCTGAAAACTATGGTCAAACTGAGGATGGTGGTATTGTTGGATCGGGTTCTAGTTTTCACATCGACTACGATGGAGATAAATTGAAAACTGTTTCATGATCGAGGTTTTTGCCAAAAGGAATAGTAGACATTACAACATCTAAAATGAAGAATGGTCTTGATCCCAACAGGCATTCGACGGTCACCTTCAAATAGATTCAAGGCCCAATCACCAATGGCTAGATGGTGTAGGTCTTCATTGTGACTTCGAGGAAAGGAAATGCGCAGACTACGAGGAAAGGCTTGGGGGAGAAAACTGGAGGCTCACGACTCTAAAAAAATCTTAACAAAATAATTCATGGAAAGGGAAGCCAATTCAAGGCTATTGGCAATCCTCGGATACTGTTGCATGACTCAATGACCTACTTGGCTAAGGTTATTTCAACGCAACCTGTCGAAGAATTGGGTTTAGGTGACATAGTTATAATGGAAGTGTAATAGGAAAGGATGGAATCTCCTAAAAAGTAAAGGTTTGTTTCATTTTTTTATTATTTATATGGATTTAAATCTAACCATTTTTTCGTGGAATTATCAAGGCTCTGTTAGTAGTAAATTTCTTCATGTTTTTCGTGAATACAATGTGGAATATGGCCCATATATTATGTGCTTGATGAAACTGAGAGTAAGCTGTAAAAATGCAAATTTTATCATTGATAAATTGGGAATTCATAATTCTCACCGTGTTGAAGCTATTGGTTTTTCAAGAGGAATTTGAGTGGGTTGGATGGAATCTATTCGAATTAAAATTATCCAAAATCACCCACAATTCATTCTTCTTTGCGTCTCTAGTAGTGTTCCTTCTAACTCCATATTTATCTCATTTATTTATGGTAGTTGAGATAGGAGGAATGTAACACCCATATCCCATTTTTGTCGTCAAAATAGGGTTACGAGGGTTACAATACTTATCATATCTACTCATAACTGTTCAGAAAAAATTGGAAATTTCACCTATAGGGGTCATACGACCGTGTTACTTTCCCACAGGCTCGTGTGTCCACCCGTGTAACTCACTGACTTGGCTCATACGCCCGTGTGAACACTTCACCTAACAAGCTTAGGGCACACGCCCGTGTGCATCACACGATCCTGTGACAACCCGTGTCGTAGGCTGTGTGTGCCCAAAATTGACAAAAATCATGCTTAACCCTCAACCAATTGCATAAGTACCCAACCCAATCCATACCACAACTTTGTAACACCTTAAAACACACCAAAAGCATTCAAAACATGTCACATTCATCCACTTAAGATCACATTCAAGTAACCTATATAATGAAACTTATAATGCTCACATCTAACATTAACCTAACTATCATTTACAAGTTCCAACATATACACAACAAGCCAATTCAACAATTTTATACCAAGCTAGAATGGTACATACCACTCCACAAACTTTCACACAAGTTTGGTGTAACCTTTAGTAAGCATACCAACTAAGATCCACATTCAAAACATCAAACACCTAATATCATACTTCCAAGCCTACCATTCAACAACATCAACATAACAAGACACCACACTTAGCTATGAACATCATAACATAATCATTTGCCTATTACATGCCATATAAGCCAAATTGTTTACAAAATCTACCAAGTGTTCCTCGGGATAGTGTGATTCCTCGAGTTGATGTGATCTCCCGTCTACAAAGTGTAATCTACAAAGAAACAAACAATAACATGAGTAAGCTTTCATATAGCTTACTAATTTCATTGATTACAATGATAAAGCTTACTGAATAACATAAATAATCAAATAACGAGATTACTGAATAGAGTTCCAATCAACAAGGTTATCATCAGAATTCCTATCAATCACAACTCATAATAAGTGAGTATTATGCAGTACATTAATTCAAAACATATTTCTAATCATCATATGGTAGGGTCTCATCTTGGTAATCGTAGAATATCACTCATTCGAGCTAGCTTCAGAATTTCGACAAGCTCACGATGCTTCTCACACAAGTTGTAGAGAATCTGTAACATATGCAGGATCTCAAGCCATCCCTATGGTCTGTATCATCGGTACATAGTACCTGCTAAATAATCACTGGCTCACAATACTACTTGCACAAGCTGTAGAGAATCCGCAACATATGTAGGATCTCAACCATCACTATTGTATGTATCACCAGTACATAGTACTTGCTAAATAATCACTAGCTCACGATGCTGCTCACACAAGCTGTAGAGAATTTGCATCATATGCAGGATCTCAGCCATCTCTACCTGTATCACTGGTACGTAGTACTTGCTAAATAATCACTGGATTATGATACTGCTTACGCAACCGGTAGAGAATTCGCAACATATGCAGGATCTCAGCCATTATTAAGGTCTGTATCATCAAATCAAGGCTTGATAACTAGTCATTTTATTCATTTATCATGTATTTCGATCAATCAATTGTTAAGTATAATGATGAATTTAATTATAACAACCAAGGATTGTCATTATAATATAGAAATAATAGTACGAACTTACAAGACTGATTTGCAATTACTGCCAAAGTACAAGGACTACTTTGTAACCTTTTCTTTTTCGTGATTATCAATACGTTCTTGATCTAAAATTATAATTTCATTCAATTGAATAAATCAACAGAAAAATCAACTCATTGTATGCAATTTAGTCCTTTTTGATATTTTTACAAAATTACCCCTAATATTTCACTTTTATGCAATTTAGTCTTTAAGTACAAAACTTGCAGTTTAACCAATTTTAATCAAAATTAAACTTAGCCGAATGGTATAACACTTCACTACGCCCATATTTGCTATTATTTTACATAAATTCCTTCTACTTTTACTATTTTCACATTTTTTTCCTTAAACATTAAAATCATCAAAAATTACTTTACAAAATATTCCTATCTAGCAACCAAGCTTAATAATCTACCATTAAACTTCAAGAACACACTAAAATCATCCACAAAGTTTAAAAAATTTACAAATTAGTCCTCGTGTTAGTTAGATCAAGATAAAAGAACTAAAAAACATAAAATTACAAAAAACGAGTATTAAACACATACTAAATTGGAAAACCTAACTAGGCCAAAGCTTCTCCATCTCCTCCCATGGCTTTTCGATTTTGAAAAGGTGAAAGAAGAAGATAAATTTGAAATTTCCATTAACTTTTGTTTTAAAATTTATTTATTTACATAATTACCATTTTACCCTTTTAATTTTCATCCAAATTTAATAATTACAAGCCCATTACCGCCCACAATCCTAACCATTACCCTTAAAATACCCTCCATTTAATTATTTAAACCTTTTTAACTAATTATAATAATAATAATAATAATAATAATAATAATAATAATAATTTTTTACATTTTTTACGATTTAGTCCTTTTTCTTCAATTACTAATTAATAAGGATCTTATAGCAATTAACCGTAAATCTAGAGAATTCCATATCATTTTCATCATTTGACAATTAAGGAGGGTCCAATTACCCAATTGATCCTTCAATTAGTTTCTCTTTAATTATTAATTAATTTAACTTTATTTCAATTTAACCTTAAACTAATTAGGACTTAATGAATAAATAACCCAAAAGTTAGTGGAATGATTGACATCCACCAGCGGTTGGACTTTTTTACCATGGTTTAATCACCATTTTGGTCCCTTTAGTATTTTAAATATATAGCAATTAATTTTTACCTATTTTACAATTTAATCCTTTTACCTAAATTAAGCAATCAATCATCAAAATTATCAGACCAAACTTCAATTTACCTATAATAGGACTCTGTAAATATTTAATAAAAATATTCACAAGTTCGATTTAAAAAAATGAGGTCTCGATAAATAGCAATGTTCCCACAAATGATTCTAGAGCAAGTCATGGTGTGCTAATATTACTGATGACAAAAACGAAGCCAAAAATATGTTCTTTGGGTTAATGGGACAGTGGTTTTTGGAGTTCATGAAGAATAATCCAATGGCACCACAACCTCCACCTCTTGTGGCACAGCCTGCGGTAAGACCTGCAGTACCACCAATACCTCCTGTTATGCCTTCGCCTTCCCTAGTGATTGAACAAAGGCGACGTATTCCAACTGATAAGGTAAGAAAGTATGGTGTAGAGGAATTTCGAGGTAGTGTTGAAAACGGTCCTTCCAGAGCTGAATATTGGTTGGAGAACACGCTAAGAGTTTTTAATGAGATGGCCTATCCTCTTGAAGACTATCTGAGATGTGTCGTGTCACTGTTAAAGGATGAAGCTTATAGTTGGTGAAGGACCATGCTGGTAGTGGTACCTGAAAATGAGATCAACTGGGATTCCTTTCAAAATGAATTAAAAAAGAAATACATCGTAAAAGGTACTTAGATTGGAGAAGAAGAAGTTTCTAGAGTTGAGACAGGGAAATCGATCAGTTGCAGAATACCGCGAGAATTCGTGCAACTCAGTAAATATGCTCGAGAGATTGTGCCAACAGACGAGGATATATGTATTCAGTTCGAAGACGGGCTGAATGATGAGATTAAAATGATGGTGGGCGGTCTAGAGTTGCGTTCATTTGTTGTTTTAACTGATCATGCTCAGAAAATGAAGGAAATATATAACCATAAAAGGAAGGAAAAGAGATTTTGAGATTTTGGTAAGAAGAGTTCCTCTAGACCTTTCTCATTGCCCCCGTAAAAAAGATTCAGAGAAAATGAGAACCGAGCAGCGATAACATTTGGATTTCAAAGAAATAACAAATCGATGAAACCAGATTCGATATTTTAGAACCGGCCAATGTTTCCAGCATCTGTAATGTACCAAAACCTGCCTGTGACCATTGTGGAAAATTCATCTAGGAGAATGCGGGCTGAAGAAGAATGTGTGTTTCAGATGTGGAGCAACTGATCATTTTATCCGATTCTGCTTGATGACACTCGAAGTAAAAGAAGACAAAAGTGTGAAACCCCTGGTTACACCACAAAAAAGTAGACGACCAGGTTATAGCAGTGGTATAATTAGAGGATGAACTGCAGCTAAAGAAGGTATAAACAAATCTAAGGGCTAAGCACCTGTACGGACCTATGCTATCCGTGCAAGAGAGAAGGCTACCACGCCTGATATTATTACTAGTATATTTTATTTTTTTAATGATATTGTGTGTGCACTGATTGATCTAGGGTCGACTCATTCTTATATTTGTACTGCATTGGCTAAAGATAAAAATTGGTCTCTTGAGTCAACTGAATTTAATATGCAAGTTACCAACCCTTTGGGGCATAGTGTCATAGTTAATCATGTGTGTCGAAAATGTCCACTAAAAGTCCAAGGCTGTCAATTTCCTGCTGATTTGATGTTACTTCCCTTTTATGAGTTCGATGTGATTCTGGGTATGGATTGGTTGGCTGAGCATGATGCAGTGGTTAATTATAAACAGAGACAAGTTGGGTTGATGTCTGACGGGTGAGATAATTACAGTTGAGTTTAATAAGCTGAATAGTGAAGTGAATGTGATTTCGAGTATGACTGCACAAAAAATGGTTCGTAAAGGTTGTGAGGCATTCTTAACTTATATACTGGATACTCAGGAGTTGGGAGCAGAGCTGAATCAGGTTCCAGTTGTTAATGAGTTTACAGATGTATTTCCTAAGGAGTTACTCGGCTTACCTCCAATCAAGGAAGTAGAATTTGGTATTGATTTGGTACCGGGTATTGCTCCGATATCTATTCCACCATATAGAATGACACCGACTAAGTTGAAAGAAGTGAAGGCATAGTTGCAACAATTGCTAAACTGAGGTTTTATCCGTCCGAATGTATCAACCTGGGGTTCACCAGTGTTGTTCGTGAAGAAAAAAAGATGGTTCGATGAGAATGTGCATTGACTATAGATAGTTAAACAAAGTCACAATAAAGAATTCGTTGCCTCGTACTGATGAGCTATTTGACAAGTTAAAAGGTGCTACAGTATTTTCCAAAATAGACCTTCGAGCAGGCTATTACCAGATGCGGGTCATTTTGACGTGCCAAAGATAGCATTCAGGACTGGATAAGGGCATTACGAAATTTTGGTGATGCCGTTTGGGATGATCAATGCTCCAGCAGCATTCATGGATCTGATGAACCAAGTGTTCCAGCCTTAGTTGGATAGATTTTTGGTGGTGTTTATCAATGACATATTGATTTATTCCAGGACAGAGTCAAAGCATACTCAACATCTGAGAGAAGTGTTGCAGATTTTACGAGAAAAATAGTTGTACGTAAAGTTCAGCAAATGATATTTTTGCCCTTATTAAATTATGTTGATGTTTAATTAATAATTTATGTCTTGTGTAATGTATTACTTCATTTAAATATGAGTAAATTAAAAAAAATGTTGAGAGAATCTTAGATAGATGATCAAGAAGACACCGGGACCCTAATCGATGATGGTTTCAAGTTTTGGGTGTTACAAAAAAGAGATGGGTGCCATGATCACAGATCTAAGAAAGTATAAAATTCCTATAGCCTTTAAAGAAGAACCAATAAATTCCCAGCTCACTTTATCATAAGCGATCTGCAAATCCAACTTGGTCGCCATCCGAATTTTACCATCTCACTTTTTCCTTTATAGAATGGATGACTTCCTGTGCTATAATAAAATTATCAGAGATGTTGCATCCAACAATGAAATCGACTTGTTCTTGCAAGATGAAGTTAGGAAAAAACAATTTTAATCTATTAGCAATTACTTTCATCACCAATTTGTACATTACCGAGCACATCCTAATAGGGAAGAATTGGCTGAATTTCTCTATACTATCTTTTTTGGAATAAACATGATCATGTGTTTTGTTTAGCTTCGGGTCAATGTTGTTACCAGCAAAGACAACTTGAACCCACTCATAAACTACATTACCTGTAATATCCCACTGACTCAGGAAAAAGTACACATGAAAGCCATCGCTTCCCGAAGCATTCAGAAGACACATTTCTTGATTTATTCATTATTAATCGACTTTTCCAAAAAAAATGTCCTGAGGCTTAAGGCGAGGAAAAATGTTGTAAGGGAGGCCCTTCATAGGCTTTAGGATTTCCCCATAGAGTTGCTCAAAAAAACCAACTACCTCAATTTTAAGGATATTCTGATCGGAACACCATTCACCATTGTCAATGCATAGAGCCATGATACGATTGAATTTCCTTTTTTGGACCATACAACTATGAAAGAATTTTTGTATTACGGTGCCTTAGAAGTAACTCCTCGTGATTAAGCAAACTTTCCAACTCATCACAAACATTAATCTCTAGTTGAGCTAACCGACTAGAGGTAGATTGATCTAGTGCCTTCCAAATATTGGAAAGCAAACTCATAAAATTCCTTTTGCAAGTACCTATAAATCCATAAATGAACATGTTCCATTCCATAACAAGTGAGGTAAATTCAGAAAGAGAGGCAACCATATTACCTGAGAAATTTCACTTATCTTTGAAAAAGTGGGAATGTTAGCATGCTTCATCCAACCTGTTAGGAACCGAAAAGGTCTCCCTATAGCCAAACTAATTTTTGGTTTAGTCCTTAGAAAGATAGGCCTATGATCAAACTTAATCTGTGAAATATGAGAAACTAGGCAATGTGGAAAAGCTTAAATCCATGTATCATTAGCCTATACCCAATCTAACCTCTCAGACGTGCCCCTTTTTTGCCAAGTAAAGGATGTCCCAATGAATCCCAAATCTTGCAAATTACAAGAATCTATAAAATTGTCAAAAAGGTTACATCTCTTCCCTGTGACATAAATGTTATTTTTATCATTAGGTGAGATAATAGCATTAAAGTTGCCCATAATTAACCATGGAAAAGAATCATAAGGTAAAGAAAATTTCAAATCAACCCCAAGAGCCTTCCATTTTCGTATAACAGTCCATTTTTCGATAGTGTCGGAAACAGTGGTTTCGGTACCACAAATCTAGCGGGTAAGTTCATATAATTAGTACTTAAATTATGCAAGTCAATAATAATTTTTTATATTGAATTTTGATTTGATGAATTTTAATTAATTGAATTAATAATTAGTATAAGTAGTTGTTTCAAAAGTCAAGTAATTTTGAAAAATGATGTATCTCGTTTGTCTCATCTCGTTCTAAGTCTAACATTTTCAGTTATCTGCAAAAAATAAGGTTATATCGGATTCACTCATATCACACTATCATAGGTTTATATGGCCTGTATTTCTAAACTTTAAATTTCACAAAATGTTGTCCAAGAATCAGCTAAATCGTAAGCTTTGATACCATAAAATGTAACACCAAAAACTCGAAACCATTGTCGACCAGGGTCCCGATGTCTTCCTGATCATCTATCATAGATTCTCTTAACATTTGTTTCATTTACTCATATTTAAATGAAGTAATACATTACGCACGACATAAATTATTAATTAAATATCAACACAATTTAATATGGGTAAAAATGTCATTTTCATGATTTTTGGAGATTTCTATCGATACTTGTTGGACAAGTATAAGTAGTAATAAAGTCAATAAAAAATAAAAAAACAATGCAGATTTCTTCTGATACTTGAGATAGTTCTATCGATACAAGTCATGCTTTTACCAATACAAGCCATGATACTACCGATACTAAAAACTCTAGGGGACAAAAAGTCTTACCCTGTAACTTCTACTAATACAAGTACCTAAACTACCGATACTTATCTTGGTACTACCGATACAGTGCAAGTCAGTGGCTAACCTCTCTCTACCGATACAAGTAAAAGTTCTACCGAAACAAGTATCCAGAAGTACATTTTCATACTAATTCTTAACCAAATTCCATTGTATAGCCATATAGTGGAAAGATACATATCTTAAAGGTCCATGAATTCATATACCATGTATTTAATACAAAAAATCTACTTCCAATACTAAACAAGTACACATCGAATAGATTCACCATTCAACAAGGGTTTGATAAAGTATCCACAAACTAAAACAAGTTATACAAAATACAACATCATCCTAGTATATGCCATATAACCAACTGATGTAGAAACTACTAAACAAGCTCCCAGATAGTGTGATGTCTTCGAGGTAATCTGATCTTCAACCAGGCAAACTGAAATCTACACAACAACAAGAATACACAGATAAGCTTTCTAGCTTAGTAAGTTTGCGAACAATGTATCACAACTTAATATTAAGCATTGTAACGACATTTAACATCAGAGTCGTAAAACATCCTCTTTAGACAATCTTATACTTCACCGAATCATAAGTCTTCCTTTTTAAACAATCTTATGCTTTATCGAGTTATAAGTCTTCCTTTTCAAACATAATCTCACGCTCATCCTGAGACTTAAGTCTTCCTTTAAGCATAATTTAATTCTCATCCCGAGACATAAGTCATCCTTTTAAACATATTCACATGCTTATTCGAGTCATGAGTCTTCCTTTTAAACAAATTCTAATTCTCAAACCGAGACATGATTCTTCCATTTATACATCAAGTTATTCAAGTAATTCCATAATAGATAATAATTAATAGTTCAAATATGAAATCTAACAAACGAACTTACCAGACTAATTTGCAGGTTTGGGTGAAACTTTAGTGGCTATTTAGTGATATTCCCTTTTTCATGATTTATGGCTTGTTCTTGATCTAACACAACAAATAAGTCAATTCTCTCATTAAATCATGTAATTTGATCAATTTACACACATAGGTCCCTTTTGGGAAAAATTATGGAATTACCCCTACCCTTTGCATTTCTATTCAATTTAGTTCTTAAAGTCAAAACATGCAAAATAACCATTTCTAAGTTCAACCCATACTGACCGAATACTCCAAGATACATTCTCAACTCAAAAATTTAATTCTTTCACATCAAGGACATGTATTTTCACCATTTTCACAATCTAGTCCTCTAACCTTAAATCATTAAAATCACTTTATAAAATCACAAAATCTAACCATCAAACATACAAATCCATTAAAAGCTTTCAAGAATAAGCTTATTTAACAATGGAAAGTTTTATAACATTTGAAACATTCACAAATTAGTCCTCAAGTTAGTTAGCTTAAGCTAATACGGACTCAAAAACATAAAAATCACTAAAAACGGACGAGAAATCACCTTCCTATGGTTGAATCTAGCTTGGCCGAATCTCAAGCTCTCACCTTTATGGTTTTCTTTCTTTTGTTTTGTTTTCGAATGAAGAAGATAACCTAATTTCATGTTATTTCTCTTATTATCACTTAATTTTTAATTTACTAATTTACCCTTATTATTAATCATCAAATTTGACATTTCCCATACCCATTACCATTCATCTACTTATTCATGGCATATTTACTATTTAAATACCTTACTCTTCCTTTTAATTAACTTTTAATACGTCTAATTGGCAGAAACCAACTTTTACACCTTTTATGATTTAATCCTTTTCATAACTATCTAAATGATAGAATTTCTTAACCAAAATTTAGTACAACAAAAATGACATCATAAATATTAAATAAATAATATTTACGACTCGACTCATCGAAGTTGTGGTCTCGAAACCACTATTTTCGATGCCACTAAAAATCGAATTGTTACATTCTTTGACTTTGGAGATTCTCTAGAATAGAGTACCCACTTAGAAGTTCAAGTCATCTAGAGGGACCAAATAGGGTTGTCCATTATCACCTTATCTCTTTTTTATGTGTATGGAATGGTTAGGACATAGTATTCGTGCGAAAATTGATGAGGGTAAGTGGTGCCCAATTCATCTTTCAAGAACAAGTACTTCCTTATCTCATCTATTTTTCGTGGATGATCTAGTTATTTTTTGAAAAGCGGAGTTGGAACAAGCCCAATTATTAGAAGGTATTTTGAAACATTTCTGTGATTTCTCTAGACACAATATTAGCTCTCGAAAAAAAAACATATATTTTTCCAAAAGAGTTGAAGGCGATTTATGTTCTTGGATCAGTCAATTGTTTAACTATCAAGTTGTTCAAAATCTTGATATTTATCTAGGAGTATCTCTTCTTCACAATCGAGTTACTAAAAGTACCCTGAGTTTTGTTGTGGAAAAGGTGAGGCATAAAATTCAAAGTTGGAAAGCAAGGAAGTTATCCATTATTGGAAGAGTCACCTTGGCTTAATCTGTCCTCCTTGCGATTCCAAACTACTTTATGCAGACCATGATGATACCAAAGGGAGTTTGTGAAGAAATCAAGTGAATTGTAAGATAGTTTATTTAGGGTTGTGCTAGTGGTCATCCAAAACTTGCTTTGGTTGGGGGTGACTCTGTTTAATAGCCAAGGTCTTGAAGTGGTCTTGGATTTTGACGTTTACACGAACAAAACTATTTGTTTCTTATGAAGATTGGTTTTAACTTAATCACTAAAGATAATGCGTTATAGGTATGAGTTCTTCGTACGAATTATTAGTTGAAGGAACAACTCCTGAATTCTATTGCCAGAAACCAATGTTTGTACTTGTGATGGTAATGGTACCAAATTTCGATGCTAAAATGATTCTTAGATCTCGAGTGTTGGCCTTTTACTTTTTCTTAATCCTGCTCATGCAAATTTAGATTTGGATTGCATTATTAGAGATTTGGTTACACCTGATGGAACTTAGATTCTAGATTTATTCATGTATGGTTGCTTTAAGAGGTGATTCGATGAATAGAAAGTATTACTCCTCCACATCATGCCTCGGGCTTGGATAGGGTGTGATAAATGGTAAAAGTTTTAATCCCATTCTTAATGTATTTTTGGATGATTATTCGATATAAAATAGTAAATTTTATGCTCCTAATACTTTAAATTCATGTTTCTATACTTAGGAGAGTATTTGGGAGCAAAAGAATGAAAAAATGAGCGAAAATCGAAAAATTAGAGTAAGGTACAAGGGCCACACGGGTTGGATCCTCCTACACGAGTTGGGCACACGACCGTATGAGTCACATGGGCATGTACCAGACCGTGTGGATGTCACGATTCGCATTCAAAACATGCGAAAAACATAATTTTTAGGTTTTTCGAGCATTTTAAGACCTATATATACCAGATATAAAAAGAAGGGAGTAAACCGTCATAGAATATTCAAGAAAACACCTCGAAAAACACCATTGAAGTCGACTCTGAAGCAGATTTTCATCAAGATTTAAGATCTCCTTTTGATTTCTTTGAAGTTTATTATGAGTTTCTTCATTTCTTTTGATATATTGTCAATAGGATGTTTTTATTTACGATTATGAATTTTTTTTCTAATTACCTAGGGGAGATGAACCCCTATTATGAATTTTGTCTTTTAATTTCTGTTTTTACACAATAAATATTTGGATCTTGTTCTGAATTATATGTTCTTAACTCTTGGTTTAATATTTCTGGACTATTAATTCATGTTTGATATGCTTAAATCAGAGGACGAAAAATCCCTATTTAAGAGTTAATCTAGCATAATTGAGTGCAGTTGCATGCAATTCTAAAAATAGGACGACATAAATCTACCAAATTAGATTCAAATCTATTATGGGGATCCAGAGATCGAGTTAATATGATAATATGGGTTTTAATTAGAAAGAAATGTGACAAATTTCTTGAACTTTTCAAATAATTACATATTAACTTACCTTTTGTTGAAACTCTTTCGTAGATGCCCACTTATGCAAAATTTTTAAATGAGCTTTTGACAAATAAAAGGAAGTTAGAAGAGCAATCCGTTGTGAAACTGAATGAGGAGTGCTTAGCCATCGTCCAAAATAAAATGTCTAATAAGCTGAAAGATTCAAGAAGTTTTACTATCCCTTGATTTATAGGTAATTTAAACATTCAAAAAGCATTAGCTGATTTGGGTGCGAGTATTAATTTGATTCCTTATAAAATGTTCCAGCAACTTGGTCTTAGGGAACCAAAACCCACTAGGATGAGTATTCAATTAGCTAACAAATCTGTTAAATATCCTAGGGCCACTATTGAAGTTGTACTTGTTAGGTAATCGGTAAGCCTTGTGGCAGAGCGGAAAAATTATTTCGACGATCCCTAACCTTGGATCCATGTACGAGGAATGAATTGAGAAGGAAGGGTTCGAAATTATACCTCTCAAACTCGAGGAAAACCCTAGAAATGATGCTATGAAATCCTCCTCTGCACGCTATCGATCCCAAGCCGTAACAAAAAAAATCATCCCGACCTTTACGTAGTCCACCCGATCAAGAACGAACAGAAAATTACCCTATAAACATTTTAGAGAATGTTTTGACGATAGCTAGACCCTCTTTTTTTTCTCCTTTTTCTTAAAAATCCACAACACAGTTTTGCTACATTTCCTTTTATTTAATATCTCATATTAAAATGAAAATATTCCTTTAGAGAAATATACGGAAGGTTTATTAAAACATTATATCCTTTCGAAAAGGATATTAACTTCCATGTTTTTAATATTCAATTTTCTTTTATATAATGT
Source organism: Kokia cookei (assembly GCA_039519145.1). Lineage (NCBI taxonomy): Eukaryota > Viridiplantae > Streptophyta > Magnoliopsida > Malvales > Malvaceae > Kokia > Kokia cookei. The sequence continues at coordinate 22,499,368 of CM076905.1, forward strand.
CTCATATTAAAATGGAAAATTCCTTTAGAGAAATATATGGAAGGTTTATTAAAACATTATATCCTTTCCAAAAGGATATTAACTTCCATGTTTTTAATAGTCAATTTCCTTTTATTTAATATCTCATATTAAAATGGAAATATTCTTTTAGAGAAATAAATGGAAGGTTTATTAAAAAATTATATCATTTCCAAAAGGATATTAACTTTCATGTTTTGATATTTAACTAAATCATTATAATTACGTTAAATTATATTTAGTAAATGTTAAACTTTTATAAGAATCAAATTCATATATTAATATTAACTATGTCCTCTATTCGTGCACAACAAGTTTGTACACATAATGTGTTTAATATTGAACTATCAAATTAAATTAATTCAATAATTAATTTAAATCATGTGATAGCTAAACATAACACCAATTGTGTTTGGATTCTGTTGGGTTTCAACCATAGGGTGTAACCCTATAGATTTTTGTAACGTTAGCAGCAATATTAGAATGATTCTAATATTACAAACAATGAGTGGCATCTAGCAATGAATCATTGCTACCAAAGTTTTAAGAATTCTTGGTCCGACATAACCTTACTGTGATAAATTCGCATGTATTATATCCTTTAGTCCTTTATATCTAGATTGGACACAAGTCATGGAGTAGTCACACTTGCATAATCCAATCTCATGTTTCTTGATATCCGAAGTAGACTAAAAAAAAAAAGTTTAATATATCATATTAACTTATTTGAGCATGGCCATGCATGTCTAGTCTCACTTCATCAAGTGTCCTAAGATATTGCTCCCATTATGTAGGAGGGATAAATCCTATCTTGATTAATCATATCCCACTACATAGATTGTGGCATACCCAACATTAGTCTTTATAGTCAAACTTGTTACAGCAGACTTTTGAGGAATGTATCCTTAGTACTTCGTAAGTACTTAAGGATATTCTTAACTTCCACCCTTCATCGGGATCTACTTGATACCGACTCATCATGCTTAAAGCATACGATACATCTGGATGAGTACATAGCCTAGAATACATGATAAACCTAATAGCCAAAGTATAGGGAATCTTACTCATTCGCTCTCTCTCTCAAGAAATTGAAGGACACATTTCCTTCAAAAGTGAAATACCATGTCTCATAGGTAAGAATCCTCTCTTAGATTCTTCCATACTAAACCTCTTTAGTACATTATCCATGTATGTACTTTGGCTTAGACCTATGAGTCACCTTGATCTATCTCTATAGATTTTGACTCCTAAAATGTGAGTGGCCTCACCCAAGTCCTTCATAAAAAAACAACTTTCTAACAACATTTTAACAGATTATAGGGTAGGTATGTCATTTCTTATGATAAGTATGTCATCTACATATAGTACCAAGAATAAAATAGTGCTCCCACTAACTTTCTTGTAAACACAAAGCTCGTCTTCGTTTTTGATAAAACCAAACTCTTTGATTGCATCATTAAAATGAAGATTCCAACTTCAAGAAGCTTGCTTCAATCCATAAATGGATCTTTGTAGCTTGCATATCTTTCCAGCATCCTTTGGATTGATAAAACCTTCAGGTTGTGTAATGTACACATCCTCTTATATTTTCTCATTAAGGAAAGTTATTTTGAAGTCCATCTACCATATTTCATAATCATGAAATGCAGTTATTGTGGGCAAGTTTCGGATGGGATTCGTCATAGTCGACACCATGAACTTGGCGAAAACCTTTAGCGACCAATCGCCCTTTGTATGTTTGTACATTACCATCCATGTCGGTTTTCTTTTTGAAAACCCACTTGCACCTTATGGGTTTAACTCCTTCAGGTAGGTCAACCAAGGTTCATACCTGGTTCTCTAACATGGAATCCATCTCAGATCTCATGGCCTCTAGCCATTTCTCAAAGTCTGGGCTCACCATCGCTTCTTGATAAGTCCTAGGCTCATCTTGATCCATAAGCAAAACATCACCATGTGTTGTAATGAGAAATCCATATCTCTCAAGTACATCACGTGTAACACCTAAAACCCGTAAATCGTCATCGATTAGGGTTCCAATGTCTTACTATTCATTTATCACTATTCATCTTAACATCATGTTATTCAGTCATATTATTTTTTTTAAAGAATTTCACTCCACACGTCATATATCATCATTTGATTATAAACACAAATTAACAAGGGTAAAAAGGTTATTTTTGACATTTTTGGAGATTTCTACCAGTACTTATTAGACAAGTATCAGTAGTTGTCAAGTCAGTAAATAGAGTTTAAGAATAGTGCAGACTTCTACCGATACAAGTGACTCTTCTATTGATACAAGTCTTACTTCTACCGATACTAAAAACTCTAGAGAGCTAAAAGTCTTACCGTGCTACTTCTACCGATACAAGTATACAAACTATTGATACTTCTAAACACATGACTACTGATACTTGCTATTCAACTGTCGATACAACCCAAGTCAGTGAACAACCTCTCTCCTACCCTGTACTTCTACATGCATGGGTTCTACCAAAACAAGCATGCAGAATCACAAGAATCATGCCAAAACACAAGTTTATCAACACAAAACATTCATGACATCAATATGCATTAAGTCAACACGAAATACATAGATTCCAAGTCATTACATAGTAATTTTAAGTCTATACTCCAACTTGCACAACATGCATGAATACATTTATCAACATAACAAGGTTTTCGCAATCCCAAGTACATAAAGCAAAAGATAACATCATCCTAGTACATGCAATAAGATCGAGTGATGTAAAAACTACCAACAAGCTCCGCGATAGTGTGACTTTTGAGAGGTGATGATCCGATCTTCAATCAGCAAACAATCTACAAAACAATAACAACATCTTTGGTAAGCTTCATTGCTTAGTATGTTCGATAGTTTTACAGATATTACAAAACTTTTGTATAAAGTAGCTATAACTTAACTGAGCCAGGATAGTCTCATTGCTTCCTCGAGTCAATTATAATCTTTCACTTTCCTGTCTATAACTTTTCTATTACAAGTACTCGATGCTGCTCACACGAGTTGTCGAGGACTTGCAACATAAGCGGTACCCCAGCCATCAGTACAGTGTCTGTCTGTAAACTGTTCTCTAACGATGCTGCTCACACGAGCTGTTGGGAGTATGCATACACCATAAGTCCCAGCCATCGAAGGGCTTATAATCCATTTAGGGTTCATATCTCTTTTTTGAATCACGATGCTGCTGACACGAGCTGCTCAGGACTCGCAACATATACAGTACCCCAGCCATTGCGTCGATACCTTTTCAAGGCTTAAAGCCTAATATCTCTTTCGTTTCTTTCTTTGATCTCTTCAATTCCAAGTGCTTCCAATTGTTGAACAATGATAATGTACAAATGAGAAATGTTAAGTAAAAATTTATATAAAAAACTTACCGGACTAAATTGCAGTTATGGTTAGACTCTAGGGACTACTCTACTAATTTCCCTTTCCCACTATAGGTGGCACGATCGTAGTCTACATCCACAAATCATTCAATTTCTCACATAATTCACACAATCAAATAATCTAAAATAATTTAGTCCTTTTTGGTATAATTATGATTTTACCCCTAACCTTTTACCTTTATTCAATTTAGTCCATAAGCATAAAACATACAAAATAACCCTTCTCTTATAAGATCAACACTAACCAATATAGCCATATATCTCCACAAGTCCCTACAATTTCATTGTCTCTCACAAAATGCACACAATTTCACCATTTTCACTTTTTAGTCTTTAAACCCTAATTTCATCTAAAATCACTTTACAAAATCAATGGATCTATTCACCAAGCATACAAATCTATCAAAAAAATTTCAAGAACAAACATATTCAACAATGGTAATTTTTACAACATTTGACAGATTCACAAATTGGTCCTTAGACTAGCTAGGTTAAGCTAATACGAATCTAAAGACATAAAAATTACTAAAAACGGTCAAGGATTTCTCACCAAATCAAGCTTTAAAAGCTAGGCAAGCAAACCCTAGTTCTTCCTCTACTTGTTGCCGTGAAGATGATGAAGAAAGATGGAAAAAATCATCTTCTTTTTTTTTCTTCTAATTTTCATATATATACTTAATGGTAAAATGGTAAATTTTAATACTTTCATGATTAACTTAAGTAATCACTTGTGTATCCTTAATTAATCCTACTTATATTTAATTAATATCATGAAAAATCACCCACTAAAATATTTTTGGTTAATTCACTCATTTGGTCCCTCTAGTTGAACAACTCAACTTTTGCACCTTTTACGATTTAATCCTTTCTATTCAATTAACTATCTAAACGTCAAAATTCCCAAACCGAATTTTAATGTGATGCTAATGACATTATAAATATTAAAATAAATAAATTTTTAATTCAACTCATTGGAGTTGTGATCTCGAAATCACTGTTTTCGACAACACTAGAAATCGGGCTGTTACATGATGTTCTTTTCAGGATCTTTGCGGTGGTTGTGTTTACACAATAGTTGATTGTTCTACAACAACTTGTGGAACCTATTGTTGTTTAATCTCTGGTTCAGTGATCTATTGTTCTTCTCGAATTTCTTCGAGTTCAATCTTTCTACCACTTCCTTTTCTAAAGGCAAATTCTCTTTCAAGAAAGACTCTTGTCCGAGCAACAAACACTTTGTTCTTGATAGGATTGAAGAAATAATATCCTTTAGTTTCTTTAGGATATCCCACAAAGATGCATTTTTCAAATTTCGGTTCGAGCTTTGCAGAGGTTTGATGTTTATCATAAGCTTCACCCCTCAAATCTTCATAAAATTCATATTAGGACACTTCCTAGTCCACATCTCATATGGTGTCTTTTGAACCGATTTAGATGGAGCATGATTTAATGTGAAGGCAGCTGTCTCAAGTGTATGTCCCTAAAAGGAAGTAGGAAGATCAACATGACTTATCATTGATCTAACCACATCTAATAATACTCGATTTTGCATCTGAGAAACTTCGTTCCATTATTGAGTACCGGGAGGTGTAAGTTGTGAGACAATCCACACTCCTTCAGAAGCTCATCAAACTCTAAGCTTAAGTATTCTCTTCCTCGATCTGATCGAAGTGCCTTAATACTTTTGCCTAGTTGGTTTTGTACTTTATTCTTAAATTCCTTGAACTTTTCAAGGGCTTCAGATTTATGACGCATAAGATAAATATACCAATATCTACTAAAGTCATTAGTGAAAGTAATTAAGTATTGAAAAACCCCTCTGGCTTGTGTATTCATTGGCCCACATACATCACTATGTATTAAGCCCAATAAATTACTAGCTTGCACACTTTTACTATTAGAAGGAGTTTTGGTCATTTTACCTAACAAGCAAGACTCACATATATCAATTTTTTAAAAAACAAAAGAATCCAAAAATCTTATCTCTATGGAGCTTTGATATGCGCTTCTCACTTATATGGCTCAAACAAAAATTCCAAAGATAAGTTTGATTAGAGTAATTTATTTTTGATATTTTGGTATTTACGTTATAAATGGGCATATCTTGATCCAAAATGTAGAGGCCATTAACTAATTGTGCCCAACTATAGAAGACATTATTGAGAGAAAATGAACAACAATTTTTCTTAATAATTATCTCAAAACCAATTCTGTCTAAACAAGAAATTGAAATAATGTTTCTAGTTAAACTGGGCACAAAATAACAATCCTCCAAACACAAATCAAGTCCACTAGGCAAGGATAAAATACGTGTTCTTACAGCTAATTTAGTAACTCTTGCTCCATTTCAAACTCGCAGGTCCACAACTCCTTTAGCCAAATTCTTACTCCTTTCAATTCCCTGTATAAAGGTGCAAATATGAGAACCACAATCGATATCTAACACCCATGAAGTAGATGTTTATAATTTAATATAAATAACATAAATACCTAAAGTGAATGCTCGGTTTGCCTTAACCTTTTTCACCTCTTCAAGGCAGATAGGGTAGTTCCTCTTCCAATGTCTGGTCTTACCGCAATGGAAACATTTTCCTTCCTTAGTAACTCCTCCTTTAGGTTTCAATGCAACCTTTCCTTTGTTTGGTTTGGCCTTGCCATTGTCCTTAGGCTTTGCCCTAGCCTCAAGCTTTCCTTTGCCCTTGTTCTTGCGAAACATCAGAATGGGCTTAGGTCTAGCCATTTTGATATTACTTTCAGCAATTCGTAACATACTGAGTAACCGTGGCAAAGTCCTATTAATCTCATTCATATTCAAATTAAGGACAAATTGGCTAAAACTATTCGGCAACGATTGCAAGATAACATCAGTGGCCAATTCCTCACTTAGAGGGGATCCAAGTTTTTCAAGGCTTTCAATATAGCCTATCATTTTGAGAACATGAGTTCCCACTGGAGTTCCATCCACCATTTTGCATCGAAATAGAGATTTGGAGGTCTCGTACCTCTCTTGACGTGCTTGTTCCTCATATAATTCCTTGAGGTGTTGTATTATATCATAAGTAACCATATCCTCATGTTTCTTCTGAAGCTCAGGAGTCATGGTAGCAAGCATTAGACAACCTATGTTAACCATGTCATCAATGTGCTTCTTATAAGCATCCTAGAGGCATTACCTACTGGTTCATTAGGAACAATTTCTTGGATAATATATAATTTTCGCTCTTGCCAGAGGACAATCCTCAAGTTACGGAACCAGTCAAGGAAGTTGCAGCCATTCAACTTGTCCTTCTCGAGGACAGATCATAGTGATAATGAGTTTGTGTTGTTTGCCATAATAAATCTACAAGAATTAAATATTTGCATAAGTAAATTTACAAAGTTTATTATAATCATTTAAAAAAACTTTATTAAATGATGCTCCCACTATTTTATTCAAAATTAATAACCCTCATGTATTAATTTCAAAAAATCCTTTCTCTAAAGTTTTTCTAGCGGGTAAGGATCCGTATTTCACCTCCTCTTAAGTCAGCTTTAGCTTTACTCTCAAGATTATGGTTATTTAGGTAAGCAACGCTTGCTAATTACATCATATGTAACTCCTTTATTCTTTGGTGAACAACTCTTGTTCCAATAATCTAATGATTATCCAAATATTTTGCCTCTAGGTTTCTAATCCTATTAGAGTAACCTAGTTAAGTTATTAACCAATATTATAACTGATGAATATCACTTGCTTATTCTTCGCATTTGATCAAGATAGATACAAGTGCTTCACTTTAGTAGAACCCACATTGTATTGATCAAGGCTTTAACGAGGGTAAATATTGGAAGACTATCTTAACTTAATATTTTGTTGAGGGTTTTTATGTAATAATAATCTAACCATTAATAAACAATTTGGCTTATTAATATTTTAATTGATCTCATAGATTTTAATAACATATATGCTAATATATCATTCACTACATCACATACATGAAAAACATAAAGTATTAAATGAAATGCAATGGTTATAGCCCATTAAAACTAATGTGGTTCCTCCCAAGCCAATGGGAGAACCGAAAGAGATCTTAAGGGTAGAAGTCGCTTCTCAAGCTTCTTTTCCATATTAGGTAGCTCCACCTTCATCTCCTTGAGTCTGCAGCAGCTCAAATAATTTTATAAATTATAGAAACTCATTTTACATAAGAGGGAGTAAGATGAGAAGAGAAGTACAATAGAACTATAGAAAGGAACGACACGCAGGCTGTTTTTATAAAATTATAAGCTTTGAAATTTATAAACTAAATGGGCCATCTGGCTATAGCCATGCATTTCGAAACACTATGCATATCAAGCAAAACATACAACATACTTGTATTTTTAACATATGATATTATTATTAAATCTTTTATTATAAAGGAAAGTAGGGGCAAATTGTTGAACAAGTAAAATTCAGAATTATATAGTATTTAGATGATTTTTTTACTGGAAGAACCATTGTTCCCGTTCGAAATTATCAGTAAGTTAACAATTAACTTAGATATATAAAACCCCGCTACTCCTAAACACATTCGTTAACTCTTAACAAACTGTTGATTAATCAATCTCATTTAATAAATCAGATTACATGCATTCAAACATACATATAATAGATCAACCATATTGAAAAAAAAACATGTTTAACATATAATAACATCAACCATTGAATTTAATCCCGAATTCGTATCGTACAAGCGGCTTTGATGCCATTGTTAGGTCACTAGTACGTTGGAACAATGAAAATGTGCAAGTGTACACAATCGTATTCAAGTAATAAAGTGTAGGAGATTAATGAAATATTTAATTATCAATTTGGTTAAGAACAAGATAATATTAGTGAAGGAGATTAATCTAAAGTATTTAAATTAAATTAAACTAAGTTAAGCTAAGACTAAATTATATTCCTATGCATGATTTCTAAGGTTTTAATCAATATGACATAAATGTGTCAGGTTAATTTCTTTAACTACTCAATTACATCTAACTCATGTTCATGCTTGTTACGAAATAATATTGACGGAAACCCGGTGCTCTGCTAACTTATGAACAACATCACTTACTAAAATTCATTTATCTCTTGAACATATCTCTATGCCAATTTAATCAACTAAATCAATTCTAATAAGCAAATGTGTTTTGCACATACATACTATATGAAATTCAAAGAATCTCTTAAACATATCTCTATATCAATTCAACCGACTAATTAACAATCATAACCATGTAAAGGATTGAGTGAAGTAACAGTCGTATCTCTATGTTGAAACAGTTTAATCACAAAAATCCTGCAAGTTATGCAAGGCTTTGTATTGTTTAATACTATCACAATTCTAACCTTCAACTCATGTAGAAGATTAGGCATGCACAAATTAAATAGCATATCCATTAATCAAAATTTCAATGTGTTTAAATGATTAATTAAATAGTTATATCACAAGGGTAATGCAATAATAACTTAGGCATGATAATATTTAATTAAACAGAATATTCTAGGCCTATAACAATATGAACATGGATTAAAAATAGACAAGCAATTAAACACAATAAACCCAACACTTAGAGATTTTAAGTCATTTTAATTAAATAATTAATAGCATTCATAATAGCATTCATCATAATAACAAACAAGAATCTAAAAAAAAAGAAAAAGACTAGGATTAAATCCGTTGATTTTTAAGAACTGCTATCGCGTTCTTCGTCGTTCTTGCTCGATTCTTCTCAGATCGAGGTCTCTGATGAAAACTCAAAAAAGGCTATGGAAGGGCTGAAGAACCACTCTTTCTCAAGAGGGATAATTAACAAAGGAATGGGGAAAAACTAGGATGAAAAAGCTAGAGAGAACACTAGAGAGAAAGAAGAGAAATGTTAGTGAATTGGGTATGGAAATGAGGTGAATGGAGGGTGTATTTATAGGTGGATTTGAGGAGAGATGTGATGGATATATTTAGAAAATAAATATTAGCCACACACTCCCCCATGGCCAGCCACTATATACAAGCTTTGACTTGTTCAAAGCTTGCTTAAAATAAACTAGCGGAGAGAATTTGAAACCATGAAAAGAGGAGGGGTTGAAATGGAAATTTGGGAAAGTATGATTGATGTTTTACAAGTTTGAATTGGTAAACATTTTAGCCTTTTATGGTAAGCACTTGGACGGCACAAGGCTAGTCCAATTAGAGGTAGTTCGACCCTCGATTGCATGCACATCGAGCCACTTCAGCCTAACCTTTATAATTTATTTTTAATCCAATTTAATTTGAATTAAAAACATAATTATAAAACATAATTTAGATTCATATTGAACCGACCCTTGACTTGAAAAATATTCTTCTTAGCTCTTCATTAACTTGGTGTAAAAATTCCCTTAATGGTGTAACCTGTCAGTAGTGTCTGCTAGACTGATTTTCACCAATTGTGCCGATTTTCACCAATTGTGTAAATCTGTCGAAAAATCATCAAATTCATGCTCAATATTTATAAAAATAATTAAAAATCAATATGTTTGGAATTTTAACAAAAATTAATTATTTTATAAATAAATTATATTTTTTTGACATTAATTGCTCAGAATTTGCATGAATTTAGGTTAGGAAGGGTATGAAAAAGTCTATATATTTTCATCGTTCCATACGCTTTGTGGTGCAGCGGAAAAATTATTCCAACGATCCCTAACCCTGGATCCATGTTCAAGGAATGAATCATGAAGGAAGGGTTCAAAATTATACCTTTCGAACTTTGAAAAACCCTGGAAACGGTGTTGTGAAATCCTCCTCTGCACTCTGCCAATCCCAAGCCATAACAAAGAAATTGTTCCGACCTCTACATAGTCCACCCAATCAAGAACGAACAAAAAATTACCATCTAAACTTTTTAAAGAATATTTTGATGGCTGCTAGACCCTATTTTTTTCTCCTTTTTCTTAAAAATCAACTGCACAATTTTGCTATAATTCCTTTTATTTAATATCTCATATTAAAATGGAAATATTCCTTTAGAGAAATATATGAAAGGTTTATTAAAACATTATATCCTTTCCAAAAGGATATTAACTTCTATGTTTAAATATTTAACGAAATCATTATAATTACGTTAAATTATATTTAGTAAATATTAAACTTTTATATGAATCAAATTCATATATTAATATTAACTATGTCCTCTATTTGTATACAACAAGTTTGTACATATAATGTGTTTAATATTTACCTGTCAAATTAAATTAATTCAATAATTAATTTAAATCATGTGATAGCTAAACATAACGCTAATTGTGTTTGGATTCTGTTCGTTTCAACCATAGGGTGTGACCCAAGTTACAAGAAGTCGTGGTTTGACATAATCTTTCTGTGATAAATTCATATGTATTATATCCTTTTGTCCTTTATGTCTAGATTGGACACAAGTTATGGAGTAGTCACACTTGCATAATCCAATCTCATGTTTCTTGATATCTGAAGTAGACTAAAATAAACAAATACATGTAATATCTCATATTAACTTATTTGAGCATAACCATGCATTTCTAGTCTCACATCATCAAGTGACCTAAGATATTGCTCCCATTATGTTGGAAGGACAAATCCTATCTTAATCAATCATATTCCACTACATAGATTGCGAGATACCCAACATTAGTCTTTATAGTCAAACTGGTTACAATAGACGTTTGACTGTATAAAAAATATATGATTCACTATGTTGGGACAATGATTATCTCAAGTCTAAGGATTGTATACATAGTTATCACTATGAGTAATGTTGTGGCTGTTACATAATAATCCAAGAAAAAAACTCATAGTGGGTCAGTCCAATATGTCGTTCTCTAACACATACTCATGATTTGATTTTGACATCCTTATGCCAATGACAACACTTTGTCATTAATCAACTACATATTAGTCTTTATGCATTATTGTTGTCCAAGCCCACAATAATACTTGACTAAGGACCTTTTAAGAATAATCATATTATCCTAAGGACATTGTTATAAATCAGTTTATTTAAACACATAGAAAAAGAAATTGAAATAACAATGGCAATGCCTTTTATTAATAAATAAGGTAAAACAAGTATGTGATTACAATCATCTTATGATTGGACTTTAGGCATACTTTAATAGTACTTGTGAAAGTAGATAAATTCATATTCCTTGTTGATTTTTTTATATTGGACATGGATGAAGATATTGAGGTACCCTTAATTTTAGGTTAACCCTTTTTAGCTGCTGTTAGAACTATTATTGATGTGAGTAATGGTAATCTTGTTCTTAGAGTAGGTGATGATGAGATCATTTTTCAAATTTTGTAATGCCCTACAATTTTCTAAAGAGTAAGATGATTCATGTTATTTTATTGATTCTATTGGTCATGCTATTCAAGATTCTTTATAGGAAATTGTTCATAAGGACACGTTGAAACTGTGTCTTATTCAAGGAAAGGAGGTCGATGGAGATAATGTTGTGATAAATGAAATGAAAAATGATCTAGAAGTAATGAGTCTCCACTGAGGTAGAAATAATTTAAGACCATTGAGGTAAGTAAGGAACTTAAGTTGAAACCCTCTATTGAAACCTCTTAAATTAGACCTCTACCGAAATTTCAACCTCTTTCCTCTATCCCTTTTTCCTTCAATTTTTCGACCACACTCCGGCGAATGCCCTCTGCCGAGCGTGTCGAACACCATCACCATCAAAGTTTTCCTCATTCCCTTACCATCAAAACCCCTTATCCCACGTCACCTTAGCCACCGCCGTTCGTGAGTGTTGACAAAGGAAAGCTTTCGACTTTTGGTTCCTTTTGTGCTCTGTCGCCATTTCAAATCTTCGTGAGTGTCGAAATTATGCTTATCGCCTTGTTTGGAGTTGTTTGTGCATTGACCTTGGTGGTTGTGCACCGTTCGTGGTGGTGGAAGTGGGTGCTACCGATGGGGGTGTTAAAACCCTAAGGGCACCATGTGATATGGGCTAATTTTTGCCTAAGCCCAAACCATAAACTAACCTAGCCCAAACCTTTTCTATCTAACCCGAACTTTAAACCTATAACCCTTATTACCCAGTTAAAACCCAAACCTTATAAACCCTTTAAAAATCAAACCAAACCAAACCCAAGTCAAACTAACCCAATTCTCAAGCCAAGTTGACCGCCAGACCCGACCCGAACCCGATCGTTGACCGAACCTGTTGACCAACCCAACCCAGACTCGTTGATCGATTTGTTGATCGTTGATCGTTGATAGTTGATAGTTGACCATTGACCATTGACTTTGACTTTGACCGTTGACTATTTTTGAGAAACCTTACCCTACCATTTTTTGATGTTTTGAGTTCGATTCCAATGTTTGTTTTGCCAAATTCTAACTCGAAAGTCTTGTTTTGACTATTTTATCTTAAATTTTGGTACTTTGAGTTATTTAGAGGCTCGAACTATGAAAATTGTTATAAGATATTCGTGTTTATGTGATCACGACTCCGAGGCTGATGATCTACCTCGTCCTCAACCTATTCAACCTTCTCTTCCATCGATTTCGAGAACTGCACGTAAGTTATTTTAGTTAATTTTGTGTTTAGGTAGTGGCTAGGATAGTATTAATATTGAGTTGTGTTTGTAGGATCTAATCCTGTTAGACCGAGTACTCGATTAGTACGTGGTGAATGACCTCCTCGACGTTAGAGTTTTGTTTGCTAGAGGTGTGTTTCTAATTGTAGTATAACCTATAGTATGAGATGTTGTTTTTATATTTGATTTCATGTTGTGTTGAGGTATTGATATTGAGATGTTTATGTTGTGATGATGGTATGTTTGAGATTGAACTGTGTAGCTGTATACTGATAATGTCATGCATATTTACAATAAAACATGTGGTTGAATAATTGTTATGATTATTCTGTTATGCATTGAAATATGTATTTATATATAAGAAATACTATGTGATTGAGATTGAGATTAAATTGGGATAATTATGCAACCATACCAATATGTGTCCATGGGGTGGGATTGTACGGTGGAAGAAGTGGTTATCATTCCTTTAAACGATTGATACAAAAACCACATTGTGATTGGTGACGTTTGGCTAGGAAAGGGTTCTGGGGAACCTTTTCACTGTGTTCGTATGTTGGAGTAAAGGTGCATTACATTGTGCATGTGATTGCAATATGATTTGTGATTACTTTTTGAGCTATAAATTGTTGTGATTATATGATAGGTTGTATGTACTTTAAAGACACACTAGGCTTTATAGCTCATATCCCTATAATTATTTTAAAGATATTCAGGATTTAGGTGACTTGGTACTAGAGGCGTAATTACGGACTTACCTGTTGAGGAAGCTCCTGTTGAGGATGTGCCCGACATTGGGGATAGTGAGACCGTAGAGTTGGATAGTGCAACGGTTAGTCGAGAATTATTAAGGTTACTCTGTGGATCTACCGGGGGTTAATCTGAGGGTCTGAGGAGACCCATTTCTGTTGATTTATAGCTACTGGGATGAAGGTATTTAAGGGTAGGACTAGTACTAATCCTTTTGTTACTGAGTACTAGCTGAAAGATTTACAGAGATTGTTTGTGGAGATGAACTATTTTGCTGGTCAGAAGGTTAGAGTTGCTATTTCTTTATTGAGGGGTGAGGCTCAAAATTGGTGGGACACTGTGGAAGAGTCTACTCCTTCTGGACAAATTACATGAGATTATTTTAGGGAGGCTTTCCAGGATCGTTATGTGGGTGAGGAGTTTCTCGACAAATGTAAGGATGATTTCATGAACTTGAGACAGGGGGACATGTCCGTTAATGATTATGAGATAGAGTTCTTGAGGTTGGTTCCTTATGCGTCTAGGCTGGTGACAAATGAGAAAGAGAAATACGACTGGTTTAGGAAGGGACTTCAACTCTCACTTCAGGCTGGGGTCAACATGCATCACGATAGGGTATTCAGTGACCTGGTTAGTTGAGCTAGATTTGCTGAGAGGTTGGAGGCTCATACTAAAGCTCAATGGGCTTAAGATAGAGAGCGAGGTAAGAAGTCAACCGATGCACCAGTTCAGCTTGTTTCCAGTGGCCCTTTTGCTAAGAGACCTAGAGAGGAGGTAGTTTAGCCTAGTTATTTGAGGGTGAGGCCTGCAGTTTCGATAGCTCTTGTAGGTAGTGTTGGTGTTTCCACTGCTCCTCATCCCTTACATCTTTACTCTTACTGTAATAAAAGGCATGGGGGCTAGTGTTGGAGGAAGATTGGGGCATGTTTTAGGTGCAGTTCACAGGATCAGTTCTTTAGAGATTGTCCCCATCGTCCTACTGGTTCTTTTGTGCAGAGTCAATCTCAGACTTCGGTTCAAGCTCCTGTTGGGGAGTAGAGGGCAAGTTAGACCGGTTGCTTCGGGTTCAGCTACTAGAGGTAAGCTGGTTCAGCATGGTGGAGCCTCTAGATCTAAGGTGACACAGCCTGGGTTAGTGTATGCGACCAGGAGTCATGAGGATCGTGATGAGCCTAACGTCATAGCAGGTACTTTCTCTATTCATTCTATCCCTTATTTCACTTTGCTTGATAATGGTTCGACACATTCCTATGTGACGAGTGCTATGTCTTGGGGTCTTAAGATTGTTGCTGAAAATGTTGAGTCTACGGTTACTGTTCAAAGTCCTATGGGTAGCTTTGTGGAGGTTAGTAAGTTATATCGCAACTGTCCCTTAGAGGTCCAAGGGGAGTTCTTTCCTGCCAATTTACTGGAGTTAGCATTTAGTGAGTTTGATCTTATACTTAGAATGGATTGGCTTTCTAAGCACCGAGTTAACTTGGATTGTGAAAGAAAAAGGGCTATTTTGAGAACTTCTGATGATCGACAGATAACCCTAATTATTAAACATAGAAGGTTTCTATCGAATGTGATCTCAGCCCTTAAAGCTGAAAAGTTGATTAGGAAGGGGTCCATGGCTTATCTAGCTTACATTTTGGATCCAAGACAATCAGACTCTAGGATTAAAAAGATTCGAGTAGTTAGGGATTTTCCTGATGTATTCCAGAAGAGTTGCTTGGTGTGCCACCTAAACATGATGAGGTTGCGTTTGGCATAGAAGTCTATCCTAGTACTACTCCTATGTCTATGGCAACTTATCGGATGTCACCTTACCGGATGGCACCTAAGGAACTCAAGGAATTGAAGGTTCAGTTGCAAGAGCTATTGGATAGGGTTTTATCTGACCAAGTGTTTCGCCTTGGGGAGCACCAGTTCTGTTTGTAAAGAAGAAGGATGGTACACTTCGATTGTGCATTGACTATCGGAAGCTGAACAAGTTGACGATTAAGAATAATTACCCCTTTCTTTGTATTGATGACTTACTCGATCAGTTCCGAGGAGCTACTGTATTCTCCTAAATTGACTTGAGATCTGGGTATTATCAGCTTAAGGTGAAGGATTCGGATGTGTTTAAGACAGCTTTCCAAACTCGTTATGGGCACTATGAGTTTTTGGTGATGCCCTTTGGGTTAACTAATGCCCCTGTGGCTTTTATGGATACGATGAATAAGGTGTTTCAACCCTACTTAGATCAGTTTGTAGAGGTGTTTATAGATGACATCTTGGTTTACTCTAAGTCTGAGGCTGAGCATGAGGAGCATCTTAGAGTTATTCTACAAACCTTGAGGGAGAACCAGCTTTATGCTAAGTTTAGCAAGTGTGAATTTTGACTCCCTGAGGTGATGTTTTTGGGACATATAGTTTCTACTGAAGGTATTCGTGTGGATCCCAAAAAGATTGAATCTATTATGGGCTGGAAGCAACTTAAGAATGTTTCTGAGATTCGTAATTTTTTGGGTTTAGCTGGCTATTATCGGAGGTTTGTTGAGGGTTTTTCGATTATTGCAACACCTTTGACTAAGCTTCTGAGGAAGAGCATCCCATTTGTTTGGACCAAGGATCAAGAGGCTAGTTTTGAAAAGTTGAATCTATGTTGACTCAAGCACCAGTTCTGATCCAACTCGAACCTGGGAAAGCTTATACTGTTTATAGTGATGCTTCTCACATTGAATTGGGATGTGTGCTAATGTAAGAGGGAAAGGTTATGACTTATGCCTCTCGACAGTTGAAACCACATGAGATTAATTACCCTACTCATGATCTTAAGCTTGTTGTGGTAATCTTCGCTCTTAAAATTTGGTGACACTATCTCTATGAGGAGAAGTGTTATAATTTCACTGACCATAAGAGCTTGAAGTATTTGCTTACTCAGAAGGAGCTTAATTTGAGGCAACGTCACTCATTAGAACTCCTTAAGAACTACGATTGTGACATTGAATATCACCTTGGTAAGGCTAATGTTGTTGCTGACGCCTTAAGTCGAAGTGCGGTGACTAAGTTGAGGGCATTGTTTGCTAGGATGAGCTTGTTTGAGGATGGTAGTCTTTTAACGGAACTCTGAGTTGTTCCTACTTTACTCTCAGAGATTAAGGTTGAGCAGGTTACTGATCCGTATCTTGAGCATCGTAAGAGAGGGGTGAAGGAAGGTACATCTGTGGACTTCTCCATAGATCAGAATGGTATACTATGTTTTCGAGGTCAATATTGTGTTCAGAAAGATTCTAGGATTAAATAGATTATACTCCGTGAGGCACATGATAGCCCTTATTCCATGCATCTTGGCAGAGATAACATGTATAAGAATCTTCGTGGTAGGTACTAGTGGAAGGGTTTAAAGAAGGATGTTGTGGATTTTGTGTCGAAGTGTCTGACTTGTCAGAAAGTTAAGGGTAAGCACCAGTGTCCTTCTGGGTTACTTCAACCGATTGAGATTCCTTAGTGGAAATAGGAAAAGGTGACTATTGATTTTGTGAGTGGTCTTCCCTTAACTCCGTCTAAGAAGGACTCAGTTTGGGTGATTGTGGATCGACTCACTAAGTCTGTGCACTTCATTCCAATTAGGGTTGATTATCCATTGAGCAAGTTAGCTGACTCTACATTTCTGAGATAGTTCTCCTTTATGGGGTGCCCTTATCTATCATCTCTGACCAAGATCCGAGGTTTACTTCAAGATTTTGGGAATCCTTGCACCGTGCTTTTGTTACTCAGTTAAACTTTAGTACTGCTTACCATCCGCAAACTGATGGTCAATCCGAGCGAGTGATTTAGGTCTTGGAGGATCTGATAAGGGGTTATGTGATTGAGTATCAAGGTAGTTGGGAGGACTTTTTACCACTAGTAGAGTTTGCTTACAATAGCAGTTATCAAGCCAGTATTAAGATGGTGCCTTACGAGGCTTTGTATGGGCGCAAGGGTCGTACTCCTATTGGTTGGATAGAGTTGATTGAGCATTGGTTATTAGGACCAGATATTGTTCACAAGTCTAACAAGACTATTAGATTGATTCGTGAAAGGCTTAAGGCTACTTTTGACAAGCAGAAGTCTTATGTTGATTTGAAGCATCGGGATATTGAGTTTAGTGTGGGTGATGAGGTTTTCTTGAATGTGTCTCTGTGGAAGAAGGTGCTTAATTTGGATGGAAAGGCAAGTTGATTCCTTATTTTATCGGTCCTTATCTGGTACTTTGTCGTGTGGGATCGGTTGCCTATCAGCTTGAGTTACCGCTTGAGCTTGAGCAAATTCATGATGTTTTCCATGTCTCCATGTTAAGAAGATATCGGTCGGACCCATCTCACATTGTGCCTATTGAGGAGATTGAGGTTCGTCCTAACTTGAGCTTTGAGGAGGAACCGATTGAAATTATTGCTTAAGATGAGAAGATACTTATGAGGAAGACCATTAAGATGGTTAAGGTCTTGTCGCGCAATCATGGTTATGAGGAGGCCACGTGGGAGCCCAAAGCCGTCATCAAGGCCCAATATCCACATCTTGTTGGTCCAGGTAAATTTCGAGGACGAAATTTCTTTTAAGGGGGGAAGAGTTGTAACACCCAAGTTTTATTAAAGGACTTAATTGGGAATTTTTGAAAATTTAGGGGCATTTTCATAATTCTTAGAAGTTATAAGGACTTAACTGTGCATTAATTTATATTTTGAGGTCAATTTGGTATTTTAGGATTTAATTGTAGTGTGTGTAAAGGTTTAAGGTCAATCTAGAAACCCTAGTGTTGTCTAGGGATCTCCGAGTAGTTGATATGATAGGTTGTATGTACTTTAGAGACACACTGGGTTTTATAACTCATATCCTTACAGTTCTTTTACAGATATTCAGGATTTAGGTGACTTGGTACTGGACGCTACAGACTTATTTCATTTTATTTTATCTTATAATTATTTTGATTTTGATTTTTATTATACTTTGTTAATTGTTATTATAATTGGGTTGTAAATACATTCTATTTTGGGAATTTTGATATTTTTATTTTGGAAGATTATTTATGTTATTTAATTTTAATTATAGACTTTATATTATATATTTATATTTATATTTATGAATGATTTTGGACTATCAAGTTGTGTGTGGGTGAAATTACTTAAAAATAACCTTCTAGATCCGGTCGAATACTTTGGACCGAGTAAAGGGGGTTACAATATTAAAGGGATCAATCCTTCTTTTTGTACCCATAAAATTTTAATCGAAGACAAATATAAACCATGTGTATAAGCTCAAAGGAGGTTAAATCCCAACATGAAAGAAGTTGTCAAGGCTGAGGTAATTAAAATTCTAGATGAGAGGAATAGATGCTTTCAATCTTGAAGCATTGTCACGATGCTCCTTATGGAGGTCATTTTGGTGGCATGAGAACTACTACAAAGGTTCTTCAATCAGGATTCTATTGGCCTTCATTATTGAAGGACGCTCACAATTTTGTGCATCAATGTGATCGATGTCAATGCACTGGTTATATATCTCGTCACAATGAGACGTTACAACAGCTAATCATGGAAGTTGAACTCTTCGATGTTTGGGGTATGGACTTCATAGGACCATTTCCAAGTTAATTTGGAAATGTCTATATTCTAGTAGCTATTGTCTACGTATCAAAAAGGGTTGAAGCCATTGTAGTCCCAAAGGATGATGCAAGGATAGTGCTTAAGTTTTTCCACAAGCATATACTCACCCGTTTTGGCACGCCTAAAGCATTGATCAGTAATCAGGGTACTCATTTCCATTGTAACCAAGTGGAAGTCGCACTGAAGTTGTATAGAGTTAATCATAGAATGGCGACCACTTACTATCCGCAAACCAACGGACAAGCTGAGGTATCCAATCGACAAATCAAGAATATTCTCAAGAAGGTAGTGAATCCCTCAAGTAAAGATTGGTCTACTAGACTTGATAATGGTTTGTGGGCATTGAGGACAGCATACAAAACCCCACTTAGGATGGCTTCGTATCAGCTTGTTTTTGGAAAAAGAATGTCACTTTCCAATTGAATTGGAGCACAAGACAATGTGGGCGATTAAGCAAGTGAACATGGATTATGAGGCTGCTAGAAAGAAGAGGCTGCTAAACATCATTGAACTTGAGGAAATTAGGCGAAATGCCTACGAGAATGTAACAATTTACAAGGAAAAGACCAAGTGATGACATGATAAAATTATTTTCCAGCGATAATTTACTACAGGTTAATAGGTGTTATTATTCAATTCTCGACTGAAATTGTACCCAGGTAAATTGCGCTCACGTTGGTCTAGACCATTCAAAGTTGTCGAAGCATTTCCTCATGGTGTAGTCACAATTAAAGATCTACATGATGGGCACCAATTTAAAGTGAATGGATAACGGCTAAAGCATTATTTTGGCCATAATGATCACAAACAAGAAGAAACCATTAAATTGGTCAAAATTTTCTAATTTTTCTTAACATTTTTATCATGTAATTTTATTTTCTTTAGTTTTTGTTCAAGTTTATTTTACTTAGTATTTTTTGCAGGATAAAGTCATCTCTTTTATCGACGCATGTGGATCTCTTTATCAACGCAACTCGTCTGCCTGTACTAAAATTGTTGACTCATCAAAAAAGCAGAGTATCATGAAACAAATCATATCGTTTCACCCATCAACACCCAACTGTTGGATCGGTCTGAAGGGGTGTGATCCTATTGGACGCATTTATTCTTGCAGACTTTATGTCCTTTCCTCTGATACATAAAAGACACGCCTCTCCATTTTCCCTTTTAATTCCCTATAAACAAACCCTTTGTGCCAACTGTGCTATTCACAAAGACACCATTTTTCTTCACAAACTTTCTTCAAGCTTACACCTTTCCACCTTACAACCCTTTTTGCTTACCAAAACAATGGCCATAACTCGCGGAGTAGTGAAGAAAACACCTAAATCTGTTGCAAAACCTTCTTCATCTGTAATAGTAGTTCGCGAAACTGAGTCTCCAATATCCAAAGAGCCTGTGATGTTCTCACAAAGACGACTAAAGACTGTTTCTAGGAGAACATGCTGAAAAGGAACTGTCACCCAGAGCAAGGTTTCCTCTTGTTAAGACAACAAGAACTGGGGAAACAAATCCAAGAAAACCATCACGAAGTTAAAATGGAAAACTTTTTACCAACACCCTGGAAGCTATTCTCCATCTCCGGTACGTGAGTTTTATGCCAATCTCACTGACCTTGAGTCAGAATTTATTTTTGTCTGTGAAGGTTTAATCCCTTGGGATACCGCAGACATCAACAAGCTTTACAACACCATAGTAGACAAGGATGAGCACGTTGCATTTATTGAGGAACTCACTGATGAAGCAACAGATAATTTGGTGAAGGATCTCTGCATTGAAGGAGCCACATGGACGGGTCCGAATCCAAACAACTACACCATGCATAGGCACTTTTTAACATTGCAAAGCAAGGTCTGGTTACACTTTGTGAATTGTAGATTGATGCCTTCAACACACAACACAACTGTCACCCTTGATCGAATGTGTCTGATACATTTGATCATTATGGGAAGGAAAACTGATGTCGGGGCAATTTTACACCAAAAGATTGTTGATTGTACTACCAAACAAATTAGCATATTGGTATTCCCCTCACTAGTAATGCAGTTGTGCCAAAAAAGAGGAGTTATACCCCGTGATGGAGAAGAGATCTTGAAGAATAAGGGCTCGATAAATGAAGCATCAATCGAAAGAATGGCTCCTGGGAAAGATACTCCTACAGTAAAGGAAGCAGATGCAAGAAAAAGAAAGGGAAAAGCAACAATAGAAGACAAGGGTGCACATGTGACTGCAGATTCATCTCTGTGGCGTAAAACGAAAGAGGTCGAGAAGATAGCAGATTCCATAAACATTAGACAAATTAAGCTTGTCGCCATTGTGGAAGACATGAAAAGGTCACATAATTTATTCTATGCCTACACCAGAGCTTGGAATAGTGCTATTTTGACCACATTGAGGCAGATAAGCAAAGTACCTCTCCCTGAATTCCAGTATTCCTTCCAATTATTAGAGAATATAAGCCTTCAAATAAGGATGCTGACTCAAGGGAGAAAGACCAATCAATGGCTTCCCCTCCAATGGTGAACATATTTGATGATGACAATGAGGTAGAATCAAGGGAGGTGGAGGGATGTTTTTGGAATATTACGAGCTTGTTTGAGGATGAGTTCACTGCTATTCAAGATGCACATGTTGCTAAAGAAGAGACTCCTACTGAAGGAGAGGAAACATAAGTTGAAGAAAAGGAAGAAAAAGATGATGGAAAAGAAGCTGAGGAATTTATCACCGCACCCAAAGTTGTGGGTGCAATAACTGAGGGCTTGGCAAGAACTGGAGTGAGTTAGTCGGAGGCTGTGGATGAATTGAATGAGGATCACAATCCTTTTGCTATCGTGGTCTACATGGGACCACTCGAAGTGATCCATCCAATAGAAGCCACAGCTGATGATGCCGGGGCACAGTCAGATGTTATGGAGAAATTCGAGGATCGGGCAAAGCCAAAAGATAGAAAAAGAAAGCACTCTAAGGAAAAGAAGCGCAAAAAGGACAAGAGGAAGAGAAAAAAGAAAAAGCACCATGCAGTCACATTAACGACTGTAGAAAATTGAGTTAGTTTTATTTAAGTTATTAGCTTTAGTTTTCATGCATAGCATGTAGCTATAATTTGTAGTCTGTTAGTAAGCATTATCATCACATTCTCGTTGCCATTATATTTTAATTGTCATTGCATTTGCATTGTCATTACATTTCCATTTGTAATTGGAGTTTAGTGTCAGTGCATTGGGCACAATGCAAACTTTAGGTTTGGGGGAATGTATACGGAGTTTGGAAATGCAATTGCACCCACATTTCAAAAAATCTTCTTTTAAGGTTTAATGAAGCATGCAAGGTTATTGCAAATGCATTTGAAAATTTTTTCAATTGATGCTTAACTCTTGAATCATGTGAACTGTCAGTGAATGAGTTGGATAAATTTGACTGAATGTTATATCTTCAATTCTTTGATGAATGATTTAGATTGCATTAGTAATGGATGAATAGTATCATTCTTTAAATCTTGAATGAATCTACCATTTACAGCTATTTGTATATATATATATATGGTTATAAATAAAAGACACTCTAATGTGGGTGTATCGTGAATTGTTAAAAGGAGAACACTCTAATGCAAGTGTTAGAAAAAATAATCTAGCCAAAGGCTGTCATTGCAAGAGTGTGTGTCGGTGTAATTACATACTCCCTGGGGGTTTCTTGCACTCCATCGTTATTTGTCCGGAACAAGGGTATAGTAATGCAAAGACATCCCTCAATCACATATATATAAAAAAAGAGAAAAGAAAAGAAAAAGATATATGCATATATATATATATATTATTGTACAATAAATGTTGTTTTGGTAGATAGAATTTAGGATTTAAAGCATGCTGCTGGCATTAATGAGGTTGCAATCTTAGTTATTTATGCTTATAAATTGTCGGCGCAATATTCTTTCATTTGAATGTAATTCACTAATTGAGATTTTAGACAATTCAAGTTGCTAGAATGATCATTGCCTTGATAAATTTTTGGTATAGCCTTGTTAGTTTCTATTTTACTTGAGGACAAGTATTAGAAAGAACCATTGATTTCTCCCTACTTATTGTTTAAGTTGTTCCCATTTGGTCATCCTTAGTACATATTTTTAGCATTTTTAATTTAGTTATTTCATTTTCTAACTTAATAGACCTTAGCCTAGTTACCTTTGATTTTATAATATTTTTACTACTGATGTCACTGCATGAGTTTATTCAAAATTGCGCCCAGAATTGTCGCTACAGGAACTTGTCCAGAGTTGTCGCTGCATGAGAATGTCCAAAATTGTGACCAGGATTGTCGTCGCATTTGACAACTGTCTGGAAAAAAAACCAAAAATGCGTGAGTTGTCTAATCTAGTGTAACTAACTGGCACAGCCAGAGATTGCTAATTTGGAGGAAAGGACACCTGTACTATTGAATTGAGGATAAATACTCATGAGGAGAGAGAGAAAAGGGTCATCTTCCGGATATTTTCTTCTAAAATCCATCCTTAAAGCTTGCGGCCATGGAAGCTTAAACTTCTCAAGGGTGAACCGACGTGAAGAAGAAGGTAGATATGCTCCTAACGAGCAGCCCCTAAGTGCGACACAAGAGGAGAGTAAAGGAGCAAGTCAAGTAGCCTAGGAATAGTATTCTCCATTTGTGCTTTTATATCTCTTTCTTAAACGCTAGTGATGAATGTTTATTTCAAGTTTGTATGGAAGTACACTTGATTTCTAGACTACATGGTATTTTATCCAAGCTTGCTTTTTTTATTTAATCTTTGGGTTTGAATGTTTTGACCACGGAAGTGTTATTGCAATCACTGTCACTGGAAGGTGCAGCGACAATTTAAACTAACAAGCAAGACAAAGGAAGTTGCTTGGGAATTAAAGGAATTTAATCCACTTGTTCTTGAATATGATGCATTTCCAACACTGGAAGGTGTGGTTAGTGTGCATGTTTAAGTCTTAGATCAAATAGAGGAGGCAAGTTTGGTAAGACATTCATTGTGCCTTATTGCATTAATAGTGTACACTTGCACATTATTGTTGTGACGTTCATAGTACGATCAAAGGCTCAAACAAGGTTTAACAAAGTTGTTGAAGAAATTTTGAAAAATTTCATCCATCCCCAATTTTGTAAAATAGGGAGACAGGAAAAGCTATTAGCTTCTAACATGGCTATGTCAATTTTCCTAGCCTCTCGTACACGTTATGAGGCAAAGTGGATTAAAACAATAAAGGTAATTAGCATTTTGAAAACAATCATTAAATGAGGATTCAACTTCACTAGATGTGGAGGTGGTAGGCCTTGAACGTTTCTTAGAAGCCATGGGTACTATCTAATATCTTAGGAGACAATAAGACAAAAACAACTCTTTGAGGAATTTTAACAAACACTTGGTTGGCTAGGGTTTTGGGTAAAAATTTTAAGAAAAATCTTAAAAATCGATAACCTCCTATAATAAAACAATATATATATAGTTCAAAACAGCCCAATAAACCATCAAAATTCACTATTTCAACCTACATTGTACAAAATTAACAAGTTGAAAATTTAGGTTTTTTACCTCAAAATGTGTTGAAATAGCCTAAAATCCTAAGAAATAGTGAGCAAATCTTGTTGAAAAGAGGTTTGAAGGTGTTTAGAAGCTAAGATTTGTTGAGAAAATGAAATTTTTTTGAGAAATTGTGGAATGTTGTAGGATGGTGTTCGGAGAAAAAGAGGGGCTTTTGTGTTTTTCTGAAACTGTTTTGAAAAACCTAGCAGTAGGTGCCCTTTAAAAGCCTGTGGTATCGATATTTTTTCACAAGTATCGATATTTTTAAATTAGTATTGATACCAAATTGCAGTTTTGTTTTTCAAGTGCAATGACATTACAAAAACAAGATTTTTAAGCCTTATTATTTTTTAATGGTCCTAAAATGGCTCCAAAACTATTCCTAATGATTTAGAAAGTATTGATAAGACTAAGATGCATTAAACTGCATGAAATGCAATAAAATAAATAAATAAATAGATTAAGTAAAATGAAAGGTGGCTAATTATATATATATATATATAAGAGCAACAAAATAGAAGTCATACTAGATGAAATAGATCAACCAATCATATAGATCTCCCCTTATCTTTTTGCATATAAAAGCCAAGAAAATCATGTTTACCAAGCTTTTGCACAATAATGTAAACATAATTTTAACACATAGTCAAGGTAAGGTGGTAAAATCTAATTCTCTCCTAAGTATCCAAAATCTTTCTTTGTCCAATGGTTTTTTGAAAATATTAGATAATTGATGTAAGGTATCAATATATTCTACAACTATATTTCCTTTTTGGACATGATCTCTAATGAAATGATATCTAATTTTAATATGGTGGATGGGATTTTTAGTGAGACAAATAGCACTAGTATTGTCACACATGATAGGAATGGTAGATACATCAATTCCATAGTCCTTAAGCCATAAAAATTTGAGCACAAAAACTACCGGTAGAAATATATTCTACTTCAGTAGTGGACAATGCAACACTATTTTGTTTCCTTGAAGACCATGAAATTAGTGGTCGACTGTTTAACGTCACAACAATATTGTGCAAGCGTACACTGACGATGCAAGTATAGTAGACAGATATGAATCTATCTGATATCGATAACATAAGGATGGTTGTCTTTTGTCTATCAATGTCAATACGATAAACAAATAAAAACGAGATAAATTGTGAGAATAGTTGTCAGAGCAATACTTTGAAAATAAAGATGAAATATGATAATGATAAAAGGGGTTCCCCAACGTGAATATTCAACAGAATATTAAGTGCTCACAAGGTATAAAAAGATAGGTGATTCTTTATGCAATAAATTGCAATGAATATCTTACCAAGCTTAACTTCTATATTTCATCTAAGACTTAAACATGCACATTAACCATACCTTCCGATGATGGCAATGGAACACAATTAAGAACAAGTGGATTAAATCCTTCTAATTCTCAAGCAACATCCATTGTCATGCTTAATAGCTTTAACTGTCGCTGCACTTTCTAATGGTACAGTAGTACCAAAACATGAAAAAATTAAGGATAAATAGGCTAAGGTCCATTGAGTTATAAAATGCAATTTACTGAACTAAAAAAATGCTAAAATATGTGCTAAAGATAACTAAATGGGGACAAGTTAACCAATAAGTAGGGAGAAAACTTTTGTTCTTTCTAGTACTATCACACTCCAAACTTGAGTTTTTACTTGTCCTCAAGTAAAATAGAAACTAACAAGGCTACACAAGAATTTACCAAGGCAAATGATCATTCTAGCAACTTCAATCACCTAAAATCCCAATGAATGAGTGACATACAGATGACAGAATATTACATCGATAATAAATAAGTATGAATGAATAAGATTGCAACTTCATCAAAGGAAGCATCATGCCTCAAATCCTAAATTCTATCTACCAATACAACATTTATTGTACAATACTAAGTATCTATGAATATCATAAATATATCTCTCTTTTTTTAAGGGATATCATTGTATTACTGTACCCTTGTTCTTGAGAAGTAACGACGGAGTGCAACAAACCCCTAGGGAGTGCATAATTGCACCGACACACACTCATGCAGCGACAACCTTTGGCTAGATTCATTTTTCTAACGCTTGCATTAGAGTGTTCCCTCTTTAACAGTTCACAATACACCCACATTGGAGTGTCTCTTATTTATAACTATATATATAAGCAGTTGAAAAGGTAGATTCATTCAAGATTCAAGGATGTCACTAGTCATCCATTACTAATTCAACATAAATCATTCATCAAAGAATTGAAGATACAACATTCAGTCAAGTTTATCCAACTCATTCATTGATAACTCACATGATTCAAGAATTAAGAATTGAATGTAACAAAAATTTTCAAACACATTTACATTAACCAAAAATAAACCTTGGATGCTTCATTAAACTAATTTTTGTAAATGTGGGTGCATTTTCAAACCCAATATGAATTGCCCCAAACTTAAAGTTTGCATTGTCCCTAATGCACAACATTAAACTGCAATGACAATAAAAATGCAACGACAATGTGCACTAACAAAATAAAAATTACATCTAGATGCAATGCATGAACACTATAGCTAATAAAACTTAAAATAAACTAACTCAGTTTTCCTCAGCCACAGATGTGGCTGCATGATGCTTCTTCTTCCTCCTCTTTTTATCCTCCTTCTTGCGCTTTTTATCTTTGGAGCGCTTTCTCTTCTTTTCTTTGGGCTTCGTATAGTCCTAGGATCGCTCCTCAGTTTTCGGCTTTGCCCCGGCATCATCAATTGCTTCCTGTGTAGGAAGGATCACCTTCAGTGGTTCGATGTAGACCACTATCGCCAAAGAGTTGTGGTCCTCACTGGTTACCTTTGTAGCTTTCGTCAGTCTAGCTTCATCTTGCTCCAAAATATCAGTAGTTACACCCAAAAACTCGGGTGCAGTGACAGTGTTCTCAGTAGATTCTTTCTCAGCATCTTCTTCCTCGTCCTTCTCTTTCACATCTTCAACAAGTTTCCTCTTGACTAGCAGTGAATTCACCCTCGAACAATCAATCCTTCGTAAGCACTCCTCAACTTCTCTTGATTCCACTTCTTTCACATCATTAGAGACGTGCACAATAGGAGGGGAGGCCATCGATCTATCTCAATCCCCTAAGTCAGTATCCTCTTATGAGAGTTCATAATCTAGGATGATTGGTGGAAACACTAGAAACTCTAGGAGTTAGGTTGGGCTCAACTGACGCAATGTAGCTATAATAGAACTATTCCAAGCCTTTATATAAGGATAGAAAAAATTTTGTGATCTGTCCATATCATTTATTGTAGCGACAAGCTTGATCTGCTTATTGCTGATAGAATTGGTCAACTTCTCGATATCTTTCATTTTGTGCAATAAAAATGTCTTTGCAGTAAGCCGGTAGTTGACAAAATGAAACCATATTTTGCTTTGCAGTGTCAAGAAGCATCAGTGCATCGTATAGATGTGAACTCATCCATACTACTTCCTCAACACATAAATCCTTCATTAACATGTCTCTTTTTTCTTCTGTGATATCCTTAATGAACTCGGAATGTTCATCCTTATCCACTTTAGTGTTGAACAGCTCATTGATTTTGTTAGCACTACATGGGATTAAGCCTTCTCAAACAAAGATGAACTCTAACTCATGGTCATAAAGGTTAGTGTAAAATTCACATACCATTGAAGGAGAATAGCTTCCAGAATGGGTGTAGAAAGTCTCCCACTTCAGCTTGGAGATGGTTTTGTAGACTTGCTTGCCTAAGTCTTGCTATTACGAAAGGAGATGGGTGGAAGTTTCGCTTCGAAATGCTGTCTTGAAATCAATCCTTGGCCGCTTTCGTTAAAAAGATCACTAGCTCATTTTTTTCCGTTGGCATGGAAGATTTCGATTCACAAATTGCAGTTGTAGAGGACGAGTGTTCTTCAACACACTTGGTGGCTTTCTTGATTGATCCTCTCGTTCTTGTCATATTTTTTAGTGAAGAAGGTTTGAAGTTGTAAAGATACGAGCTTGGGAAAGAGAAAGTGAAAAAGGTTTGAGTGGAGGAGAGGTTTATAGTGAGTGAGAGAAGAAGATGGAAAGGCGTGATTTTTTATGATAAATCGAAGGGATATAAAGTTGGCGGGAATAAATGTGTCCAATGAAAATTGCACCTGCTCAAATAGATCAGACAACTAGGTCACTTTTGATCAAACGGTGGGATCTGAAATCCCTGATATGCCCTCATTCTTGATGAGTCATAAGTGGTAGTACAATCCATATGCATTGATAATAAAGTCCGAGTGTGTCGACAATGGTACCTAATTATTCTACAAAAACAAGAAGTAGAACAAACTTGAACAAAACAAAAACAAAATAAAATAAAATTACATAATAATAAATTCAATAAAAATTAAAAAATTTCGACCAATTTAATGGTCTCTACCTACTTTTGATCAATATTCCCAAAATAATGTTTCAATCGTTGTTCATTCACTCTGAACTGGTGTCCATCATATAAATCTCTAATTATGACTGTACCATGAGGAAATACTTCGACAACTTCAAAAGGTCCAGACCAACGTGAGCGCAATTTATCTAGGTGCAATTTTAGTCTAGAATTGAATAATAAAACTTGTTGACCCGTGATAAATTGTCGCTACAAAATAATTCAGTCATGCCATCATTTGGTGCTTTCCTTGTAAATTGAGTGTTTTCATAGGCATTTCGCTAATCTCCTCTAGTTCAATTATATCCAACAGCCTTTTCTTTCTAGCAGCTTCATAATCCATGTTCACTTGCTTAATTGTCCACATTGTTTTGTGCTCCAGTTCAACAGGCAAGTGTCATGCTTTCCCAAAAACCAACTGATACGGCAACATCCCTAATGGAGTTTTGTACGCTGTCCGTAATGCCTATAAAGCGTCATCCAGTTTGGAAGACCAATCTTTCCTTGAAGGGTTCACAATCTTCTCAAGAATGTTCTTAATTTGTCATATAGATACTTTGGCTTGTCCATTGGTTTGCGGATGATAAGTAGTAGCCATTCTATGATTAACTTCATATCTCTTCAGTGCGGCTGTCACTTGGTTGCAATGAAAGTGCGTACCCTGATCACTAATCAATGCCTTTGGTGTGCCAAAGCGGGTGAGTATATGCTTGTGAAAAAATTTAAGCACTATTTTTGCATCATCCTTTGGAACTGCAACAGCTTCAACCCACTTTGAGATGTAGTCAACAACTACTAATATATAAAGATTTCAAAATGAACTTGGAAACGGTCTCATAAAATCCATACCTCAAACATCAAATAATTAAACCTCCATAATCGACTGTTGCAACATTTCATTGCGTCGGGATATAGAACCAGTACATTGAAACCTATCGCATTGATTCACAAAATTGTGGCCATCCTCGAATAGTGAAGGCCAGTAGAGTCCTGATTGGAGAACCTTAGCAGCAGTTCTCATGCCATCAAAATGACCTCTATAAGAAGCATCATGATAGTGCTTTAGGACTGAAAGCATCTCCTCTTCTGGAACATAACGTCGAATGATGTTGTCATTGCATATCTTGAATAAATACGGCTCATTTCAATGGTACTTCACTACTTCATGAAGAAGTCTTTCTTTTTATGGCCTCTGACACTCAATGGGTGTTTTCCACACACTAGATAATTAACCAAATCCGCATACCAAGAGGTTGCATCTATAGTAAATAACTTCTCATTTGGGAATGCATCGACAATTTTAAGTATGTTTCCATCTTCACTGCCAACTTCCAATCGAGATAGATGGTCTGCAACTTGATTCTCTAAATGTTTGTGGTCTTCTATCTCAATGTCTAATTCTTACAACAGTAAGATCCAGCGTATCAGTCTTGCTTTTGCATCCTTCTTCTCAAAAAGATATCTCAATGTCGCGTGATCAATAAATACGATAACCTTTACGCCGACAAGATATGAACGAAACTTGTCGAAAGCAAAGATTACAGCCAACAATTCTTTCTCTGTAGTGGTATAATTGATTTGAGCCTTTGTCATAGTTTTTCCAGCATAATAGATGGTGTGAAATATTTTTCCTTTGCGTTGTCCTAGAACAGTACCTATAGCAAAGTCACTTGCACCGCACCTAACTTCAAAAGGTTAAGACCAATCTGGTACAACGACAATAGGTGCATTTACTAGCTACTTCTTTACTTGAATGAATGCATCCAAACATGCGTCGTTAAAGAAGAATTGTCGATTCTATTCCAGTAATGAGCATAAAGGCTTTGCAATTTTCAAAAAGTCTCTAATAAATCTTTGGTAAAACCTCGCATGCCCAAGAAAACTACGAATGCCTTTCACATTTGTCGGTGGAGGTAATTTCTCAATGTTTTCCACTTTAGCTTTGTCTACTTCAATACCTTGACTAGAGTGCGATGACCTAACACAATGCCATGAGTTGCCATGAAATGACATTTTTGCCAATTTAGAACAAGATATGTGTCTTCACATCGCTTCAATACTTAATCCAAATTGCCAGCGCAATGGTCAAAAGCATTCTCATAGACTGACAAATCATCCATAAAAACCTCAAAAGAATCTTCAATCATTTTCGAGAATATTACCATCATGCACCTTTGAAATGTGGCTGGTGCGTTGCAAATATCGAAAGGCATACGGCGAAAAGCAAAAGTACCAAAGGGGTAGGTGAAAGTTTTTTTTCCTGATCCTCCAGTGCAATAGCAATTTGATTGTACCCAGAATAGTCGTTTAAAAAGCAGTAATAGGCTCTTCCAACAAGCCTATCCAACATTTGGTCAATGAAAGGAAGTGGGAAGTGGTCCTTCCTTGTGGCAACATTAAGTTTGCGATAATCCGTACAGACTCACCATCCCATAGGAGTACGTGTAGGAATTAACTCGTCTTTGTCATTGCAAACCATAATGGTGCCACTCTTTTTAGGTATGCATTGCATTGGACTTACCCAATTGCTATCAGAAATAGGGTAAATAATTCCAGCATCAAGCCATTTTATAATTTCCTTCTTAACAACTTCCTTCATCTTCTCGTTTAATATTCTTTATTGCTCAATTGATTGCTTGCCTTCATCTTCCAACTTGATCTTATGCATGTAAAAAGATGGACTAATGCCTTTAATATCGGCAATACTCCAAGCAATAGCTTGTTTATATTGCTTAAGAATATAGACCAATTTCTCTTCTTAAGTCACCTCTAGTGTTGTGGAGACAATAATTAGGAGAGTATTGTTATCACCAAGAAAGATATATTTAAGATGAGCAGGTAGTGGTTTCAATTCCAAAATAGGAGCTTCTTCAATAGATGGCTTGAAAATTGGAGTCATTCTATTGGCTAAGTCCAAGGATCCAATCTGCCATCCATGCCTAAGTTCAATATTATTAGATTCAACCATGCTATCACAATCATCTAAGAATTCATGATCAAATGTCACTGCAAACTCCTCAAAAAGTAGTGTGCTTTGGTCATTAAATTCTTCCTCAATTAGATCATCTAGCACATCGATAGTATGACATTCTTCTTTATCCTTGCATTAAATAGATTCAAAAACACTGAAGGTAACATGCTCATCATTAAGTCGCATGGTTAGTTCACCTTTGTTAACATCAATAAGAGTTTGTCCGGTGGCTAAAAATGGTCGTCCCAAGATTATGGGAACCTCTTTGTCTACCTCACAGTCAAGTATAATAAAATCAGTTGGAAAAACAAATTTATCCACACGAACTAAGATATCTTTGATTGTCCCTTCAAGTTGGGCCAGATATCTTTACATTGAAGGAGCCGTTTGGATGGGCTCAAATCCAAATAACTACACAATGCATAGGTAATTTTTAACATTGTAGAGCAAGGTTTGGTTTCATTTTGTTAACTGTAGACTGACGCCTTCGACCCACAACAAAACTGTGACACTTGATCAAATGTGTCTGATACATTCGATTATTAAGGGGAGGAAAATAGATGTTGGTGTAATTTCACACCAAAAGATTGCTGATTGTGCTGCCAGACAAACTGGCATATTGGTGTTCCCCTCGTTAATGTAGTTGTGCCAAGAATGGGGAGTTGTGCCCCTTGATGGATAGGATATTTTAGAAAACAAGGGCTTGATAAATGAAGCTTCCATCGAGCGAATGACGCGTGGGAAATATACTCCCACAATGAAGGAGGCAGATATAAGAAAAAGAAAAGGCAAAGTAGAAGTAGAGGAAAAAGGAATCAATTTGACTACAGATCCATCTCTATGGCATAAAGTAAAGGAAGTTGAGAAGATCAAAAATTCCATAAACATCAGGCAGATCAAGCTTGTAGCCACTGTTGAAGGTATGGAGAGATCTCAGAATTTATTCTATGCCTACACTAAGGCTTGGAATAATGGCGTTGTGATTACATTGAGACGAATGAGCAAGGCACTGCTACCTGAATTCCCAGTTTTCCCTCCTATTATCAAAGAGTATGAGCCCTCAACTAAGGAGGTTGACCCAGGGGAGAAGGACCAATCTGTGGCTTCCCCTCAAATGGTGGATATTTTTTATGATGAAAAGGAGGTGGAATCAAGGGAGGTGGAGGAATGTTTGAGGAATATTGCGAGTTTATTTGAAGATGAAATTACTGCTAGTCCTGTTGAAGAAGAGACTCCTACTAATGGGGAGGAAATACAAGTGGAAGAAGAAGAATAACAATAAGAGGAAGGAAAAGAAGTTGAGGCAAATTCAGCTGAATAATTTGTCCCTACATCAACAGTTGTGGGTGCAACAATTGAACATTGGGCACCAACTGAAGCGAGTCAGGTGGAGGCTGTGACTACAATTAATAAGGATCACAATCTTTTAGCTATCGTGGTTTACACTGGACCACTCGAAGTGATCCACCCAATAGAAGCCACAATCGATGATGCCGGGGCTTAGCTCGATATTGAGGAGCAATCTGAAGATCCGACCAAGCCAAAAGAAAGAAAAAGAAAGCGCTCCAAGGATAAGAAGTGACGTAAGAAAGAGAGGAAGCGCAAGAAGAAAAACCATCATGCCGCCACATCAACGGCTGCAGCCAATTGAGTTACTTTTACTTCAATTTTTAGTTTTATTTCATGCATACAATGTAGATGTAATTCTTAGTCTGTTAGTAATCTTTGTCATCACATTCTCATTGTCATTGCATTTTAATTGTCACTGCATTCGCATTATCATTGCATTTTAATTGTCACTGCATTTGCATTATCATTGCATTTCCATTTGTCTTTGTAATTTAATGTCACTGCATAGGGGATAATGCAGACTTTAAGTTTAGGGGAATGTATATGGGTCTAAAAATGCAATTGCACCCACATTTCAAAATTTTATTTATTTTTATTTTAATGAAGCATACAAGATTATTGCAATTGTGCTTGAATTTTTTTTCATTTGATGCTTAATTCATGAATCATGTGAACTGTTAATGAATGAGTTGGATGAATTTGATTGAATGTTGTATCTTAAATTCTTGGATGAATGATTTAGATTGCATTAGTAATGGATGAATAGTATCATTCTTTGAATTTTGAATGAATCTGTCATTTACAGCTACTTGTATATAATTATAGTTATAAATAAAAGACACTCCAATGTGAGTGTATTGTGAACTATCAAGGGAGAACACTCCAATGCAAGTTATAGAAGCCTAATTTGTCCGGGCCTTTACAATTCAATTTTGTTTTTTATTTTATTTTTATTTATTTATTATTATTTTATTGATAAATAAACAAACAAATAAATAAATAATAATAAAATACAAATCCAATTCCATTTACCCAAAACTCAAACTAAACTAACCCTAAAAGCTCAACCTAAACTAAGCCCAAGTAGCCTAAAACATTAAAAAAAAACCCTAGCCACTCTTATTCCAACCGTCGCCACCAGAACACCCACGTAGTCGCCGTCGCCACCATCGTCGTGATCCTCGGACGACACTCTCAAACTCAAATCTCCACGATTTGCACGATTCCACTCCGAAAAATTCAAAAAATTATTGTAAAAATGGGTTATAAAAACCCACCAAAATATGTATTAGAAGGAGAGAATTACGAAAAAATATACGAAAAACATACGAAAAAATACAAAAAAGGAGCATTAAACTTAGATTTTCGGCAATTAGATCTGTACGAATACAACAATAAAGGTTATTTTTCTAAGGTATATTATTGAGTATATACATTTTCCTATTTGTTTTTTTATATTATATATTTTTTATATTTCTATTTCAAAGTAAACGTTAAACAAAATAATATAAAAACAAAAACCCAAAAGTCAGGGCTCACCTTCGGCTATCGTCCATTGCCCGGAGAAGTTCTCCGAGCCCTTCGATGCTCGTGGAGGCTTTGATAAAGGGATCGTTTCAAAAAAAATCTCTTGTTTTCAAAAAAGCCCAAAAAGCCCGCAATTTTCAAATGGATTTGGAAAATTTAGAGTTGGTTTTCAGTGGATTTAAATCCTAGATCGCGTATTAGGATAAAAACAAAACAAAAAGGGTTTGTTTTTTAGTTTTCGACCACCAGGTACGGTGTTTGTTGTCGTCGGCGTTCGGTGGTCGCATTCGAATTGGTGGCCGACATTGAAGGAATGGGGAGAGAAAAAATAGTTTTAGAAGTTTTTTTAAAATGAAAAGGAAAAATGAGAGTTTTAAAAAAAATTGTGTTTTATACCAAAGCCCGACGACCCGACCCATGACTCGTGACCCGCGTGTTTTCAAAATGGAAGGGCTAATTGCATATTTAGCCCTTCCGCTTTTTTCTAGTTCCTCAATTTAGTTTTTTTTTCCTTTTAATGTTATTTTTAATTAAGCCCGTAAATTGATTTGTTTTTATATTTTAATCCCTAGTTCAGATTTTGTTTTTTATAATTTTAGCTCTTTTATTTAGACATTGGTTCAATTAAGTCCTTTTTTATATTGTTTTCATTAAGCTGCAGGATTTCATTTTTTTTAATTAGTCAATTTTTACTCTTTTTTCAAATTATTTAAATTACTTATTATTATCATTTTTTTCTCGATTGTATATATGTCTGCTTCCTTAACATTTACATATATATATATGGTTTTTTTATACATAGTATGTATATATTCACCACATACATTCTGCTTACTTAACTTTTATATATATATATATATATAGTTTATTCTTTATATATAGTATGTGTATATGTATATTTTATTCTGTATGTTACATTAATTTGATTACTAATTTACTCTTTTTTTTGTCAATGAGTATATTTTAAAATTGTTTGTATTTTATCCCTTTAATTAGTATGATTTCGAGTTTTTTTTTTACTTATTCGCATGTACACATCATGAAATTGTATTGATTTTTTTTCTTGTGACATTTTTTTATTATTTGTTCCATCATTAAATATTAATCATAGGTTTTTCTTTTTTAAGAAATATTTGGGTTTTGACAAAGTAATTTTTTTTAAATTAAGGCAATGTTATTATTCTGAGAATTTGAAAAGATCATGTCCTAACTCATTGGGTACATTTTTTTCCTTTGAACCGGATGATTGAATATCCTTCTAAAAATTTAAATACGATATTTTTCTTAAAAGTTTGTTATTCTCGAATATTCGAATGGTTATGTGTTAACTTACTAGATGTGACATTTTCTCGATTAATTCGAGATAACAGGCTTTCTTCGGAAACAAAATTTATTGTCAAAATAGAATAAATTTGACATTCATGCATTTAAGGATCACGACTAAAATTTTTCTCGAATTTTTAATTCTCAACAAATAAATAATCGATTAGGTACCAATTTTCGGCGTGTAAGGGTGCTAAACCTTCCTTATGCGTAACCGACTCCCGAACTCGTTTTATGGTTTCAATGACCAAAATTATTTTAATGATTTTTTAAAAAAATCTCGAGAGAGGTGACCCAATTACGCCTATTTTAAAAAATTATTGGTAGCGACTCCATTTTCATTTCC
This sequence comes from Kokia cookei, assembly GCA_039519145.1. Taxonomy (NCBI): domain Eukaryota; kingdom Viridiplantae; phylum Streptophyta; class Magnoliopsida; order Malvales; family Malvaceae; genus Kokia; species Kokia cookei. Next base: position 22,536,237 of record CM076905.1, read on the forward strand.
CAAAAGATAAATCGGAACTTGTTTTTGTTTTTTTTCAAAAAATGGTTTCGACAGCTTGGTGACTCCACTGGGGACAAATAAGAGAGTCAAGTCATAAGTCGATTATTTTTTGTCTTTTTCGTTGAAAATTTCAAATTCAATTTAATTTAATTTGCGATCCTTTGCATTTCATTTTTGTGATTTATATGTTGTTTGATAAATGTATGTTGATATTGCTATATATGTCTATATTTTTGCATACATGCATTTGTTACTACACCGCTTAAGTGGAAGTGAGAAGCTACTCCTTCGTAGGGTTTTCATCTCCGTGCAAGATAGTGAATCGCTTTTGGGATACATCCGTACCTATTTTTTCGTGAAATTTTCACTTCTGTGCAAACATACAGGAAATGTGTCTCCCTGAACTGAACTCGTCCGTATGAGCCTATAATAGGTGAGGACTAAGGAATCTGTTGGTTCCGGTTCCATTACTTTAGAACCAAAAATCGCATATAATGAGCCCTAAGTGCCCACCCTAGGTAGAACTATATCGAACCTTTAGAAACCACCTAATAGATGTGTAGGTTTTCTATTGTATTTT